>CAUYQV010072548.1:0-39292 GCA_963574575.1 Galagoides demidoff | reverse complement strand
GCCAAACAACAATGATGGCTGCAACCAAAGAATGGCCGGGCGTTGTGGCGGGCGCCTGTGGTCCCAGCTACTTGGGAGGCGGAGGCAGGAGACTCGCTTGAGCCCAGGAGTTGGAGGTTGCTATGAGCTGTGATGCCATGGTACTCTACCCAGGGGGATAGCTTGAGGCTCGGTCTCAAAAAAAAAAAAAAAAGACAACAGACCCTGTGAGCCCAGATCCCAGTTTTACCTGTCAACTGGAGGCCAAGGCTGTTTTGTCCATTCCTCACCCACTCCCACATTATTTTGAAGCCAATCTGAGATGTGAAATCATTTCCTCCATAAATATTTTGGCATTAATATCTAAAAGATAAGGACTCTTAAAAAAAACATAATCATAATACCATTCCTATACCTAAAAACAGGACAATAACTTCTCAGTATTACCAAAGTCAGAATTCAAATTTCCCTAATCTTCCTATACTGTTAAAAATTCTATAGTTTATTTGAATCAGATCCAAATAAGGCAATTAGTTATATGTCTCTTTTTTGTTTTAATGCCCCCCCAGTTATATGTCTCTTAAAACTAACCCTCTTTTTAACTTACAAAGTAACTAAAATTTTTTATTATGAAAAATTTCAAGTATAATGAAAAGTAGATAGAATGATATGGTTCCTAGCTTTCATTTAAATTTCTTTCACTAAAAGATTGAATATTTAATACCTTTTGTATTTTCTGTGAACTGCCTGCTCATGACCTTTTCCCTCTTTCCTATTTTATTTTGTCCTTTTCTTTTTTTTTTTTTTTGAGACGGAGCCTCAAGCTATCCCCCTGGGTAGAGTGCCATGGCATCACAGCTCAGAGCAACCTCCAACTCCTGGGCTCAGGCGAGTCTCCTGCCTCCGCCTCCCAAGTAGCTGGGACCACAGGCACCCGCCACAATGCCTGGCCATTTTTTGGTTGCAGCCATCATTGTTTGGCGGGTCCAGGCTGGGGATTCGAACCCACCACCTTAGGTGTACGTGGCTGGAGCCTTAGCCAATTGAGCCACAGGCGCCGAGCCATTTTGTCCTTTTCTTATCAATTTGTAAGAGTGCTTCATTATTAATGAAGTTAGCAGTCATACATGTGGCAAATACTTAGGCATTCTGGGTAGGGGAAAGACTTAGCACTTTCTTTTTTTCTGAGATCTTGTAATATTTCTTGTCTATACTGCCCTTGGATGCTCACTTGATCTCTCTCTGGTCTTTGTATTTAGACAAGATTGGGTGTATTCAGGGCGATATGGCCGTAGACTGGTCTTCGTATTTAATAAATGCATACGTAGTTGTCTTCATGTTGGGCCCTGTCTCATTGGCTCAAGGTAGAGAAGCCTCTTTCCCTGCACTGAGGCCAGGGCTGGTCTTGCAGGAGAATGGACAGTGAATGGACAGTGCTGGTCTTGCTCAGAGAATGGACAGTGAACCGAGACACAGCCACAGCTTTGTAATACAGCGTCAGGACTGAAAACTACGCCTTGTGGAGACTTTCTGGGGATGTTTTTTGTGTTTCCTGCAGAGTGAAGGCATAGCAGTCATCTGAGAAATAGCATTAAATCCTAGCACTGGCTGTTAAATTTGAAAATTATGCCAGAACTTTGTGAAGGTCCTCCTAGGATCTTCCAACATGCCCAGCAGAGCTTCATTTGGTTGCAACAGGGAATTAGATTATGAGAAGCCAGGTGTTCTCTCCTGAAAGGCTGGACCTGTCCAGCTGGGGGTGGGCTGGGAGCAGGGTCAGTGCTCTGCAATGGTGTTTGTGACCTCTTTTGCTTCTTCTAGAGACATAGATGAGACAGAGACCAGACACTTAAGCCCTGAAGACAGCCAGCTGTGTGTTGGGGGTGTGTGTACGTGTGTGCTTGTGTATACACATGTACATGTGTGTGTGGCATGTGTGTTTATGTGTGCGTGTGTGTATATGTGCCCACCTATTGTAAAGACAGAAGGAAGGAGCAGATAGTTTGAGTCCAACAAGGACTGCCAAAGGACAGTCTGTACTGGCTGCTTCCTACCTGTGGGCTCACATAGGAGGAGGTCTACAATAATGCCTTCAGCTTCCCCAACTCCAGGGGTGCAGGACAGAACCCACAGAAAAAGGTTAAGGGAGAGCTGTCTGCTGAGCCTGGGATCTGGACCTTGTTGGTGGCACTGGTGATAATTGTGATAACAGCTGCTGGCGTTTTGTGTTCAGAGCCTGCCACCTGCCAAGTGCTGAGCTGTGCACTCTGTGTGCAGCGTCCTCACCAACAAGGGCAAATCTTAGTGTCCTGGAATCCCAAAGGGATAAACAGGTGATAAAATTGAGAGAAGAGGGCACAGTGTGGGAAGGATAGTGGAACCAGCTCAAGAGTCAGAGAGACATTTAGAAGTGAGGGCTGTAATACTCCGGTCAGAGGGAACAGCTCTGGCTGATTTTTGCTATTTGGGCCTAGAGTTGCTAGATCTTCAGAATTTTTCAAGAGAAGCTAGGAACCTAGAAATCTTTTCTAATTGGTTTTATTAAGGTGTATTATTTTATTAATAACAAACGAACTGGGCATGCACACACAAACTATACACATTTTTTGAGACAACGTCTCACTCTATCACCCAAGCTGGAGTGCAGTGGCATTACCATAGCTCACGCCAGCCTCCCACTCCAAGCCTCCAGTGACCCACCCACCTTGGCTTCCTAAAGCTCTGCGATTACAGGCATGAGCCTCTGCCCTGCCCAATATGCATTTTAAATGTACATATAGTTCAACAAATGCATATACCTCCATGACCACCACAATCAAAATATAGAATAATTCTACCAGCCCCAAAGGGATTCTAGAACTTTCTTTCTTTCTTTTTTTTTGCAGTTTTTTTTGGCCAGGGCTGGGTTTGAACCCACCACCTCCAGTATATGGGGCCAGCACCCAACTCCTTGAACCACAGGCGCCACTGGGATTCTAGAACTTTCATGTAAAATTGTCCTAGATTTTATTAATAAATGTTGGAAACAAGCTAACTTTTTAAAAAATGCTGTATAAGCCCAAGAAACATGTCCTGAGAAGCTTTTGTTCTCTGAGCTTCTGGGGAAGGGGCTTTATTGGTGATAGCCTTGTACCTGGGCCCTAGCCCAGGCTCTGAGGTGAGACAAGGTCCAGGAATCATCTCAGGGCTTCACCAGTCCAGGGCTCAAGACACCCAGAAGCAACCTGGGGACCCAGCAGGAGTCAGACCACATAGACATCACTTGCAAGCTGAATGCGAGGCTGTGTGGAGTGTGATCTTGGGTAAGAGCTTCTTCGCCACGCCCCATGCTAGCATGGGCCATTCAGATTTGAGGCACTGCGGAGCACTTCTCTGGGTCCTGGGCTCATTTAACACCGATGGATCTTGATCTTAGGCAGGACAAAATCCCCAGTGCTGTTGAATGTCTACTGTGTGTTGGGCATACTTCTTAGGGTATCCACAAATTAACTCCCCAAATCCTCCCACAGACTTTATAAGGCAGAGGTTATCACTCCCATTCCGTAGATGAGAAAAGTGAGATGCAAGGGAGTTAATGGTCTTGACCATGGAGTGAAGGCGAAGTTCAAACCCACCAAGTCTGGCTCAAGAGTCCATGCTCCTGGCTACACTGTGGACTCTGAAGGGGTGGCTGTGGGATCTTGCTCAGCGCCCAGGCAGACATGAATTAATCATAGCACTCATCTCCTGAAGCATGGACTTATTATTTGACTTCAGAACCAGTAACCATGACCAGCTGATCTGAGTTGCCATTTTAAGATTAAGTTCGTATTCAGTTACTTGTTGAGGTCTAGCCTAATTAGACCCCTTCCCACCCCCCAGCCAGGGGCTGTGCCCACCCTCACCAGCACTGGAAAGCAGCTGGGTTCTGGGTTTGGAGCTGAGCTCCTCCTCTGTTAAGTTTTATGACCTTGAGAAAGCCTCAGTTTTCTCCTCTCTAAAATGATAATAACTGTGTCTTTTTTTTTCTTTCTCTCTCTCTCTCTCTTTTTGAGACAGAGCCTCAAGCTGTCACCCTGGGTAGAGTGCTGTGGCATCACAGCTTACAGCAACCTCCAACTCCTGGGTTCAAGTGAGACTCCTGCCTCAGCTCCCAAGTAGCTGGGACCACAGGTGCCCGCCACAATGCCTGGCTATTTTTTAGTTGCAGCCATCATTGTTGTTTGGTGGGCCAGGGCTGGATTCAAACCCACCACCTTAGGTGTATGTGGCTGGCGCCTTAGCCACTTGAGCCACAGGCGCCGAGCCGCAGTGTCTTTTTCTAATGTCACTGTGAGACTGTGTGAAACAACCTCAGTATCTTTGTCTTCAGCTCACAGAGGGTGCTTAACAGGTGTCTGTGGCCTGAATGATGATGATGGTGATAATGATGACAGTTTTTACGGTTGTTTTTAGAACAAAGAGCAAGGGGAAGAGAAGGGAGCAAACCCAAAGCGTGCACTGAGTGCCAGAGGTGTGCACACGGACACCAAAGGGTCTCAGGAAGGTGAGTGGGCCCCATTTGCTTCATCCTACGTTGTATACTAGTAATGCCACCCACAATATGATTACTTAAAATTTTTTTTTAGTGACAGGGTCTCCATCAGCCAGGCACGATGCAGTACCACAACCACAGTTTACTGCAGCCTCAAATTCCTAAGCTCAATTCCTACTCTGGAGGTTTTTTTAAGCCTCCAGAGTAGCTGAGACTGCAGGCATGCACTACCATGCCTGGCTAATTTTTCCATTTTTTTATAGAGGCAGGATGTCACTATTGCCCAGATTGGACTTGAACTCCTGGCCTTAAGCAATCCTCCAGCCTTGGTCTCCCAAAGTGCTGGGATTATAGGAGTCAACCACTGCACCTATATTATGAATATTTTCTTTCTGTGTTAATAAATATGTTATTATTTTGAATAAGCAATACATTTATAAGTTTCAGAATTTAAAATATTTGAAATGGCCTGTAGTCCCAGCTACTCAGGAGGCTAGGCAGGAAGATTGCTTAAGGCCAGAAGTTTGAGACCAGCCTGCACAACATAGCAAGACTCTGCCTTTATTTAAAAAAAGAAAATTATCTTACAAGGGTACATGTGAATCTTTCGAAATGTAGAATATAAATGTCTTAACACAATAACTAATAAAATGACCTGAAGGCTATGTTAACCAGTTTGATGAAAATATTTCAGATTGTATTTAGAACTAGCACACTGTACCCCATGACTGCATTAATGTACACAGCTATGATTTAATTAAAAAATAAAAATAAAAATAAAATAAAAAAAGAAAATTCAGGTAGGGTGCCCATAGCTCAGCAGCTAGCGTGCCAGCTACATACACCGGAGCTGGCGGGTTCGAATCCAGCCCAGGCCTGCCAAACAACAATGACAACTACAACCAAAAAATAGCTAGGCATTGTGGTGGAAGCCTGTAGTCCCAGCTACTTGAGAGGCTAAGACAAGAGAATCACTTAAACCCAAGAGTTTGAGGTTGCTGTGAGCTGTGACACCATGGCATTCTACCCAGGGTGCTCTGTCTCAAGAAAAAAAAAATTCCCAGGAATGGATTAACAAGCTATGGCATATATGTGCCATTAAAAGGGATAGAGACTTTACAACTTTTGTATTAACCTGGATGGAGGTAGAACAGATTTTCTTAGTAAAGCATCACAAGAATGGAGAAGCAAGAATCCAATGTATGTGATTCTTATATGAAGGCAGTAGATGAGCTAATATGAGATGGGGGGAGTAGGGGCATGAGGGCACGGAGAGAGGAGAAGGGGGGGGTCATAGTATATAGCACACCTCTTGGGGGCAGGACATAATTATAAGAGAGACTTTACCCAAAAAATGCAGTCAGTGTAACCTAATTCTTTGTACCCTCAATGAATCCCAAACAATAAAATTTTAAAAAAAAGAAAGAAAGAAAAGATCTCTCTCTCACCTCATCACTTGAGCCCAGGAGTCTGAGGCTGCTGTGAGCTCTGATGCTGCAGCACTCTACCAAGGGTGACAAAGTGAGACTCTGTCTCAAAAATATACATATAATTTTGCCTAATATTTACATGGTTCCAAAGTCAAATAGGCAAAACACAGTATCTTAAGAGAAGGCCAGCTCCTGTCCTGCTTCTAATATATCATATTCTCTCTGACTTTCTTTATGGATATACAAGAAAAAATTTATATAGAGCTGTAGAATTTTTCCTTTTGTTTCTATGAAAGATAAATGCCATAGGCCTTGTTTTGTGCCTTACTTTGGGGGAATTTTTTTGTTTCTTTTAGAGACAGAGCGTCACTCTGTCTCCCGGGCTGAAGAACAGGCATTTCAGAGCTCACTGCAGCTTCAAACTCCTTGGCTCAGGGATCATTTCACCTTGGCTTCCTGAGTAGCTGGGATGACAGGCACACAATTACACACTTGGGTAATTTTTTTTTTTTTTTTGAGACAGAGCCTCAAGCTCCCGCTCTGGGTAGAGTGCTGTGGCATGACAGCTCACAGCAACCTTCAACTCCTGGGCTCAAGTGATTCTCCTGTCTCCGCCTCCCAAGTAGCTGGGACTACAGGTGCCCGCACAACACCTAGCTATTTTTTGGTTGCAGCCGTCATTGTTGTTTGGCAGGCCTGGGCTGGATTCAAACCCACCAGCTCAGGTGTATGTGGCAGGCACCTTAGCTGCTTGAGCCACAGGCGCCACGCCCACACTTGGGTAATTTAAAAACAGAAATTTTTTTTTTTGAGACAGTGTCTCACTATGTCACCCTTGGGGGTAGAGCGCTATGACATCACAGCTCACAGCAACCTCCAACTCTTGGGCTCAAGCAATTCTCTTGCCTCACCCTCCCAAGCTGGGACCACAGGCACCCACCACAACACCTGGCTATTTTTTGTTGCAGTTGTTTAGCTGGCCCAAGCCAGGTTTAAACCCGTCATTTTGGTGTATGTGGCTGGCACTGTAACCACTGTGCTATGGGTGCTGAGCCTAAAAACAACTTTTTGCAGAGATGGGGTCTTTATATGTGTCCCAGGCTGGTCTTGAACTCCTGCTCCCACCAGAGCCTCACAGTCTTTTACATATATCCCACTAGAGATGTCTAGTCAATTGCCATGTTTTGAAATCACTCAGAGTACAGTTAACACTTGAGCAATGCAGGGGTTGGGGTACCGACCTCCTGTGAAGTTGAAAATTCATGTATAACTTTTGACTCCCCACTAAATATAACTACTTATAGCTTCCTGTTGACCAGAAGTCTTACTGATAAAAGTCGATAAATATATATTTTGCATTGGCTGGGTACAGTGGCTCACACCTGTAATCGTAGCACTCTGAGAGGCTAAGACAGGTAGATTGCTTGAGCTCAGGAGTTCAAAAGCAGCTTGAGCAAGAGTGAGATTCCATTTCTACTAAAAATAAAGTGACTAGCCACGTCTTGTGGTGGACACCTGTAGTCCCAGCTACTTAGGAGGCTGAGGCAGGAGGATCACTTGAGCCCAGGCGTCTGAGGCTGCTGTGAGCTCTGATGCTGCAGCACTCTACCAAGGGTGACAAAGTGAGACTCTGTCTCAAAAATATATATATAATTTTGCCTAATATTTACATGGTTCCAAAGTCAAATAGGCAAAACACAGTATCTTAAGAGAAGGCCAGCTCCTGTCCTCATTCCCTGCACCCTGTTTCCTCCACCCACATATGACCATTTAAAATCGTTTTGTCTAACCTTTCCTTTGAAGTCCAGTCAGTTTAGACCACATGGTATGTGGTATATGCTCAGGTGCGCGCACACACACATACACACATCTTTCTCAGGCAATCAGGACACCAGATACGTTTTTTTCCACCTTGCTTTTTTCCACTTCCAGTATATCCTAAGATCACTCTGTAGCTGCCTCTAGAGAAAGTAACGTCTTGCCTCTTGATGGCTGTGCAGCACTCCTGGTGGGGACACACCATGGTTTGGATGCCAGACCCCACTGTTGGCCACTAGAGTTGCTTCCAGTCTTTGTCTGTCATAAACACGGTGCACTTAGTGGCTTTGCATATGCTCTTTGCGCTGCTTGTATAACAGGCCCTGCACGTGGAGTGCATTGTCATCCTGCCTGTTTTCCCATAGAGACCCAGAAGGTTGACCTGCCAGAGGGGGCAGTGGAGCAGCTGCCCCCCATCAGCACTTCAGGGATGGGAGCTGACCTCCTCATCCAGGTGGGGGCCACACCAGGGCAGGGAGACGGCGTCCCTGGCCCAGGCCAGATGCCTCCTGGCCAATCACTGCTCCCCACAGAGGCTGAGGCCAAAGCTCCTGAGACTTCCAGCAGAAGCCCTGGGAATGGCCTGGAATTGTCTGGGGCACCCAACAGAGTCAGTGAGGTCCCTGCCAGCCAGGAGGTTACACCAAGTGCAGGACAAGGAGCACCCAGCAGGCCCACCCCTCAGCCCTCGGATGAGGGCACGAGGCTGACGTCAGGGCCCAGCCCCCTGCCTCAGGGGCCACGAAGGCTGTCAGCCCAGCCCAGGGCAGCTCCCAGTGATGGAGAGACACCTCTAAGGTAAGAAGCTTTCTTCCCAGCTGGGTAGGGGAAGGAAGGAACTGCAGCCTCTCAGCTGGGGCATGGCCAGTGGGCTGGCTACACATGTTGAGTGCCTACTGTGTACACAGGGCTGGGCGGGCCTTGTGAGGAGAAGACAGAAGGATGCCTAGGCCCTGTGTTTGGGACCTTAGAGCACTGGTCCTCCTTGTTGGTCACTAGAATTACCTGGCAGGGAGGGGTTTACTATTTGTCTATTGGTTTTTTTTTTTTTTGAGTTGGGGTCTCAATATCATTGTCCAGGCTATTTCCTGAAGTCCTGTGCTCAAAAGATAATCTGGAGGGGATTTATTTTATTTTATTTTTTGAGACAGAGTCTCACTATGTTGTCCTCGGTAGAGTGCTATTGCATCACAGCTCACAGTAACCTCCAACTCTTGGGCTCAAGCAATTCTCTTGCCTCAGCCTCCCAAGTAGCTGGGACTACAGGCACCCATCACAACACCCAGCTATTTTTTTGTTGCAGGCCTGGGTCGGGTTTGAACCCACCAGACCCTGTGTATGTGACTGGCACCCTAGCTGATGAGCTACAGGTGCCTAGCCATATTTATCTAAATTTTTTTTTTTTTTATAGAGACAGAGTCTCACTTTGTCTCCCACAGTAAAGCTCACAGCAACCTCCAACTCCTGGGTTAAGGCAATTCTCTCACCTCAGCCTCCCAAGTAGCTGGGACTACAGGTGCCCGCCACAACACCTGGCTATTTGTTGCACTTTGGCCAGGGCCACGTTCAAACCCACCACCTTTGGTATATGGGGCTGGTGCCCTACCCACTGAGCCACAGGCGCCGCCCTATTTATCTAATTTTTAAAGGCAAGAATGAAACAAAGTGAGGCGAAGAAGAGAAAGATAGGCTGACAGAGTAAGGAAGTATACAATGCAGGACACATCCACCACAGACAGTGAATGGGCCTCTATTGCCAGGACAAACAGACTAAGAAGCACAGAGACCATCTGGGGACAATTTAAAAAGTAAAAGTTCCTAGAGATTTATTTGGTGTGGAATGAGTCTTGGGCATTGGATATTTTTAACTTTCTCCCAAGATGATGACAAAGGGGAGCATAGTTGAGAACCAGTGGCACTTAGGTCAGTAATTCCTAAAACTGGGCTCACAGAGCACCTGCTGGGCATGGGCCAAACATCTTGCCAGTGGCAACCTATTATATTCTCCTAATATCCTCAGGAGGTGAATGTGGTTCATGTTCCCATTTTATTGGTGGGGACACTTAGGCTCCCAGGGCTACAGAGCTAAAGATGCAGAGTTGGGATCTGAGTCTAGGTTTCTGGACTCCAGAATATGTGTCCCCAACCACTGCACCACGCTGCGTCCTCTGGTCACCATATAATCAAGACCAAAATAAAGTGGTGGGGAGAGAAAGCTGGGGTACTTGAAGGTGGGAGATGCTGCAGGCTGAGTCAATCCACGGGGCTTTCGGGAGGGCTTTCGGGAGGGCTTTTGGGAGGGCTTTCGGCCCTGACTCTTAGGATGCAGCCTCAGTGCCACGGTCACAGGGTAGGAGGATGGAGAACCTCCTGTCTCTCCAGCCCTCCTCATCCCTGTATTCACCAGCCCTGTAGGGTAGCACATCCAGTTCCCAGGGTGCCCAGTGGTGCTAGCAGGCACTGTGAGGAGGGGGCCTGATGTCCCTTCGCCTGACTTGAGCTCCCTTGACCTATAACTGAGACCCTGAGACCTCGCACAGGGAGGGAAGCTGGTGTCCACGTTTGCTGTGGCAACTGGCCAAGAAGCCCAGATTGTGTGTCTGCCTTTGTTCAGGAAAGAAATGGAGCCTCACAGAGACCTAAGCAGTCAAAGGGAGAGATTCCTGGCAGACAGCCCTGGGTCTAGGCCAGGTCTTTAAATGTGGAATCTGAGGCTGAGAGTAAACTTTCTATGAACTCGTGAGAGGCCCTAAAGACATTGTGAGTGAGAAGGAAAGATCTGGATCTCAGTTGCAGCCCTGAGTGAATTTCAGGAACATCAGAACTGCATTGGGTCTCAGGAAGTGGGGATGTCATGACCTAGGACATAGGTATATTTTTAGGAAAATCAGTCTTGAAGTCAAGTAGCTCTGGTGAGCAGCAGCTGTCCATGCAGGGATCCTGAGGCCACATCTGGGCTTGGAGGTACAGTGTGGAAGTTGACCAGCCGCATATACCATGCATGAGCACACTGTGCAGACGGGAGAGAAGACTCGGGTGCTTAAGTGGCATGGAGCTGTGTGGCAGTGTCTTGGGGTCACCCATGTACCCAGGGATATGACAACCCTGCGGGAGCAGTGACCATAAGACTTCTCAGCTTGGATACTTCCCCTGCAACTGGTTTGCTACTGTGTCTCATGTCCCCCCATCTGGGACAAGCCCTGAGCCAGGTGCCAAGTGGCTGGCTTGGATCCTTCCTGTCCTACCTGCCATCACCAACACATCCTCAGTCCCCATGGGCACTGTGTTGGAGGGGTTCCTGTCTCCTGCCCAGTGCTTGACTGTGGACAGGCTGCCCAGTCTTTCAGAAGCACCCAGAGATGGTGTACCTTAGAGGTCCAGAGATGGAGACGCACATGGGAAAGAAAGGCATTGCTATTTTCTTTCTATTTTTATGTTACATAAAATTTACCTTTTGGGGTGTGTGTGTAGGTGTGTGTGTATGTGTGTGTGTGAGTGCTATGCTGTCACAGCTCACAGCAACCTCAAATTCTTGGGATTCTTTTACCTCAGCTCCCTGAGTTGCTGAGACTACAGGCACCCACCACAATGGCCACTTTTTTTTTTTTTTTTGAGACAGAGTCTGTCTGTTGCCCAGGCTGGAATGCCATGGTATCGTGTCAGCCTAGCTCGCAGCCACCTCAAACTTCTGGGCTCCAGTCATCCTCCTGCCTCAGCCTCGCAAGTAGCTGGCACACAGGTGCATGTCACAATGCCTGGCTCGTCTTTCCTTATTTTTGTAGAGATGGGACCTCACTCCTACTGGTCTTGAAGTCCTGGCCTTGAGCAATCCTCCCGCCGCACCCTCTCAGAGTGCTGGGATCACAGGAGTGAGCCCCACACCTGGCCTTGATCGGAGACCCTGCATTCGTGCTTCCCTCTCACAAGTGGCTCTCCCAGCACACGCAGAAAGCACTTCCAGTCCTGGTTTACCAAAGGGAATAGAACTAAGGCTGGACTTGTCTAAAACTGTCCAGCAAATGATGGCAGATAAGACCAGAATTGAGGCCACAGGCCTTCTTTCTCAAGACTCAGTCCATGCCACACACGTCACCCTCACCACCCCAATACACAGAGGCCCCATGGCAGGGGGATTGTGACCCCTCAGAACCATGCTCCACTGAGGGACCCTCAGGGTGGAGGCAACTCTGAGGGGGAGGGGTCTTGGCTGTCCTGGCCAGGGTCCTTTCTTCTGAACATCAGAGTCAGGGGGCCTTTCTGACCTCCAGCTGGGGTCACAAACCTTAGTGCTATGGGTCTGGGTGCTGGGAATGAATGAAGTGGGCCCAGTGGTATTGCTGGGGTCTGTGGCAGGGGGATCTGCTTTTCAGCCATGCATCGCTGGCTTTCTGTTCCTTCAAGGGAGACAGAAAATGCAGTCTGTTAGGAGCAACTCCCTGATTTTTTTTTTTTTTTTGAGACAGAGCCTCAAGCTGTCACCATGGGTAGAGTGCTGTGGCATCACAGCTCACAGCAACCTGCACTCCTGGGCTTAAGTGATTATCTGGCCTCGGCCCCAAGTAGCTGGGACTACAGGAACCTGCCACAACACCTGACTATTTTTTGGTTGCAGCTTTCATTGTTGTTTGGTGGGCCCAGGCTGGATTCGAATCCACCAGCTCAGGTGTATGTGGCTGGCACCTTAGCTACTTGAGCCACAGGCACCAAGCCACAATGTCCTGATTTTAACCAGATGCACCTAACTTGCAGCTGCCTGTGGTATGTTTGCCTTGGCTCCTCCTTTCTTCAACTGAAAGGAAAACTGAGGCCCAGAGGAGGGCAAGAAGAGCCCAGGTCTCCTGCCTGAGGCAGAAGCAGGTTTTTGGGGCCTCAAAGGTGCTGGTCCTCACCTGGGTCCTCAGGCTGTCTTAAGCCCTTGTCTGGCACCTTTCACTGAAGCTGATTCCACCCCCTGGTAACCTGTCTGGGCAGAGGTGTTCAGGGTTAAAGAGGAGAAGGGGTAGGTTCAGCTGATTCCAACCCCAATCTAATTCTTACTGTTATAACAACCAGTGAGCCCCCATTTTACAGGTGAGAAAACTGAGTCTAGAGGCCACTGTCAGTGGTAGTAGTAGAAGGCCTTTGAACCCAGGTTTGCTCTGACTCCAAGTCCTTACCTTTAACCTCATCTTTGTTACTTCTCTCTGTCCCAGGATTTCCACCCACATGCAAGAGATGGATAGTCCTGAGGAGGTACTCGTGACCCCAGGTGGTAGCCTTGCACCCACACCCCCCACAGAGTCTCCAGCAGCTGCCCATCCAGGTGAGCAGAACCCACCTGGGCTCCTGTGCTGCCTCCAAGCTCCAGGGACTCAGTTGGGGGAACAGAGCCCCCGAGGAGCCAGAGTGTTCTCCCCAATGCAGAAGAGGAACAGCCATGGGGGAGCGGAGATGCACAGGCCTGAGGCCGAGCCCTCTGTAGGACCAAGCTTAGTCAAGAGAGATGAGAGAGATGAAGCTGCTGATGCCCTGGACCTGCAGCAGGACAAAGGCCTGGAAGCAAGAAACCCTGACCCTGAGAAGGACTGTGTGACTGGGGGCACAGGGAGAGCCGAGGCAGGAAGCAGGACACCCCTGGGTGCTGAAGCTGGCAATGTGGCTCTGGGTAAGTGAGGCTGTTGTCTGGCTACACTAGACATGCATCCCAAGGTGAGTTTGGAGGCCTGGTGAGGGGGCCTTACTACAGCTTCCAGGGTAGAAAAGGGGGGTCTGGAGTGTCTAAGACTCAAGAATAGCCTGCTTGGCCATCCCAGGGCTGGAGACCAAGGTGCAGAGATGGGAGGGCTGAGCTCAGATTGGCTGTGGGATGTGGGGGGACGTATGCAGATTTCTCAAAGCCACCTGATTTTCTAGCTTTCAACCAGGGGTGTGTCTTTTTTTTTTTAGACAGAGTCTCACTTTGTTGCCCAGGCTAGAGTGCCATGGTATCACAGCTCACAGCAACCTTAAACTCCTGGGCTGAAGTGATCCTCTTATTTTTTTTTTTTGAGATGGAGCCTCAAGCTATACCCCTGGGTAGAGTGCCATGGCATCACAGCTCACAGCAACCTCTAACTCCTGGGCTCAAGCCTTGTTGCCCTTCCCATTTCTTCTCCACTGTTCCTAATTTGAGCCACAGGGAGCCCCCTGTTGGGCTCTCCCACCCTCTGGCTCCTGATGGGCATCTGCTGGCCTACTGGCAGGACACTAGGGGAGAGGAGAGAGGGTGGGCTATTTATTTCTCCAGCTGCCTCCCTCCCACACGACCCTTGCTGGTTTCCACAGCCCCATCTTTACAGCACCTTTCAAAATAGTCCCTTTGTTAAACTGCTTGATTACCCTGTCCACATGTGCCCTGTTTCCTGCGAGATGTACTGATCCCTGTCAGGTCCCCTTCCAAACTTCCTGAACAGACTGGATGTAAATTCTCAACCTTGCAGAGGGCTCTGGCCTTGGTGCTGGGAGACCTGGGTTGGAATCCCACCTGTTACCTGTTCCTGGCCCAGTGAGTGACCTCACCTCCCTCAGCTTCCTCCTCTGCCAAGTGGGTGGCTCCAATGAGTTGATTCTTTAGCAAAGGCTTTCAAGTTCCCAGCTGTCTGAGGGGCCTGGTGAACCCAGTGAAGTTACACGGACCTAGGATGGGTGGCTGCATCCTAGAAGAGGATCCTAGGAGAGGTACAAGCTGCACATAGGAGGCTCACAGGTCCCTGGTTGTCCCTTGAACAGATGCTGGTCTGGCTCCACCTGCCCCTTTTGAACACCGGATGGTGAGTGTCAAGGAGAGCTCGGTCTCAGCAAGCTACACGGTGTGCTGGCACGAAGTCTTGGGAGGGTAGGTGGGCCGCCTACCTTGTTGTGGGTGGGGCTAGGAATGGTGGGGCAGACTCATCTGGGGAAGTAGGCTGGGCACTCTCCGGGGGGCTGGGGGGTCTCGCAAGAACTAGCTGATGGAGCCATAGCAGAGCTACAGCACAGTGAGACTCTGTCTCAAAAACAAAACAAAACAAACAAAACTCTTCCCTGGCTGGCCTTCCCATTTCTTGGGAAGAAAGAAATGGGATAAGGAGGGATAAGGAGGGGATAAGAAAGTGTGGGCAAGGTGAGGTTCAGTAGCCCACAGTGTGGATAAGGGGGGCACATCTGGGAGGTGGCAGGAACTGACATAGAGCTGGGAATGGTATTTGCTAGGGTGCAGAATAGCTTGGGAGGGGTGGAGTGAGGTGAGGGGTATCCCTTGGGGTGCAGGATAGTCCATGTGGTAAATGAGGGGTATCTCCTATAGTGTGGGATAGCCCATGTGGTATGGGTGAGGGGGTATCCCCTGGAATGTGGGATAGCCCATGTGGTGTGAGTGAGGGGTATAGGCCATGTGGTGGGATAGCCCACATAGTATAGTGTGAGGTTACAGGATAGACCATATGGCCTGGGGTTAAACAGTTACTTTCCGGGTTTGGGGATAGCCTACATGGTTGGAGGTGGTAACAGGATACTGTAGGAGTCAGTATGGTCTACACGGTGTATGGGAGAGAGAGGAACAGGAAGTCCAGGATATGGGGCGGCTACTCTGTGTGGAGTGAGCCTCTGGGACTCTCAACCTGCTCTGTCAACATGTCTCCTCAGGGGCCGGTTTGGCCAGGTCCACAGGTGCACAGAGCAGTCCACCGGCCTGCCCCTGGCGGCCAAGATCATCAAAGTGAAGAGTGCTAAGGACCGGGTGAGGCTTCTGCTCTGGGCCGGCCAGACCCAGACCCCTTCACTTCCTCCAAGCCCTTAGGCCCTGCCTCTGAGCAGGAAGCCTGCTGCCCTTCCCACCTTTTCTCCAGGACCCCCGCTGTGCTGTCAGCAAGTCCTTTGCAACCCTCACCTGTGTGCATGCAAGTATGGGGGAGTCTGCCAAGGTGTCTACAGGACCCTGGGCAACAAGGCCCTTTCTTTCTGAGGTCTCAGGCTTCCTATCTGTGAACTGGGTGGGTCACCTAAGGTCCTTAGTGTGTAAGAATCTGGGTTAGGTGGTAGGTCAAGGAGATGTGGTGTGAGAATAAGAAATTAAAGGACAAGTGGGGGGTGTGTGTGTGTGAGAGAGACTCTGTCTTGGGAGGTGCAGGTGGCTCCAATTCCTGACCCTTTCACTTGGAAACCCCTTTGCCCTCTGGGTCTCAGGATGATGTGAAGAACGAGGTCAATATCATGAACCAGCTCAGTCATGTGAACCTGATCCAGCTCTATGATGCCTTCGAGAGCAAAAACAGCTTTACCCTCGTCATGGAATAGTGAGTGTCTGGGGTGAGGGGGACCACAGCTTCTGCCCACACTGGGCTCACAGTCTTCACGCCAGTCTGTGCTCATTCTCTCCCTTCCCCTCCCTGGTCACTCAGGGTCCACGTCATCCTACCTTCTCTGCCATGGCTCCTTGACCTCCAATATGGAGTGTGGAGGACAAAGCAATTTTACTTATTTATTTATTTTTTTATTTTTTGAGACAGAGCCTCAAGCTATCCCCCTGGGTAGAGTGCCATGGCGTCACAGCTCACAGCAACCTCCAATTCCTGGGCTCAAACGAGTCTCCTGCCTCAGCCTCCCAAGTAACTGGGACCACAGGCCAGCACCTGGAAATTTTTTGGTTGCAGCCGTCACTGTTGTTTTGGCAGGCCCGGGCTGGATTTGAGCCTGCCACCTTAGGTGTATGTGGCTGGCGCCTTAGCCACTTGAACCTTAGGCGCTGAGCCAACAAAGCAATTTTAAGAAACTACTGGCCAGTAAGGCTGCTGTCACCTGCAGATATATATCAATTTGGCCTATACAATTTTCAGTAATTTTGAATTAGTTGTTAACAGTTAGAAACTGGCAAATTTCACATTAAAACCTAGCTATCTGGCTTTTATGAAAATGTAAAAGGTGTAGTCATATCCAAGCAGAATTGGTATGTGTGGGCTCACAGTGGCTGATCTTTGAAAACCAGGTGACCAGGTTGCCTTTGCTACAATCCCCACCACTCCCAACTGCCGCTGGCCCTGAGGCCAAGGGCTCAGATGCTGTTCATGTTTGTGCTCATGTTGCTGTTCCTTCTGGCGGAGCAAATGAGAGAAAAACATCTGTCATGCCACGTCACTATAAAAAGTAGAAAAACAAAAGATAAGCTAAAGACTGTGTTTTTAGAAAACTTTTGCCTCACTTACAGTCTGATTTGCTCACTTAAGCTTCCTGCCTTGTAGGTTCCAGCTGGGCCCCACTGGCAAGTGAATTTGCAGCCCCAGTCTAGAGTAGCCAGAATGAGCCTGGATTATCAGCATTAATAACAGTCCTGTCTTCCTGTCAGCCTTTCACTTCCTTTTTACCACCCCTAACCTTTGCTGGGAGTCAGCAAAAGCACAGGTCGGGGCAAGATCCCAGGTGCCAGTGACAGTGGTCCTGTGGCTCATGGCTTACCTGGGATGGCTTCTTTTGGCTTCTGGTGTTGACAGGGGACAAGTCCTCTGAAAGCCTTGCTCAGTCTGCTGTGTGTCTCTCCCTTTGCTCTGGCAGTGTGGACGGGGGTGAACTCTTCGACCGGATCACGGATGAGAGGTACCACCTGACTGAGCTGGACGTGGCCTTGTTCACCAGGCAGATCTGTGAGGGGGTGCGTCACCTCCACCAGCACTACATTTTGCACCTGGACCTCAAGGTCGGTCTGCCTGGGCATGTGCGGGGCGGGTCCCCAGGCCCTTGGCCTCCTTTGTTCAGTCATCATTGAGCATGCTGTCAGCAGGCAGCCCAGCTTCCACCCCCGGCTCCTTGACCCCTCCTAGCTCTGGAGTGAAGGGCAGGCCAGTCCCACTGTCTCTCAGAGCCTCAGGTCCTCCATCTGTAACATGGGTAATTGTACCTCTTTAGCTGTGATCTGAAGATTAAATGATACAATAACCTTTACTTCTTTAAAAATATATTCAAGATTAGTTTTTTAAAAGTTCAAAAAGGAACAAATGCTTATGGAGACGAAAACCCCCATAGATGACCACGTCCCCACACTGACCACGTCCCTACACTGACCACCTCCTTAAATTGAGGTAGTTTTCACAGATGGACATGTACCACATAGACGTATCAGCACAGTAGGCCTACTTCCTTGTGGTGTCCACTTCTGTATGTTGACCAGTTACAATACCTTGAGTTACCACTTACAGAGATTCTATTGTATATGCAATACAGTATATAAAATATACAATGGCAGTTCTCTCCAGTCTCTACACTGAGAGATCTCTGTGAGCAAGCTGGCATGATATACAAATAGACACACAAGGGAGATCTTATGATGTATCATGTTTTGTTTTTTTCTGAGATAGTTGTACTATGTCGTCCTTGGTAGAATGCTGTGATGTCATAGCTCACAGCAACCTCAAACTCTTGGTCTTAAGTGATTCTCTTGCCTCAGCCTCCCAAGTAGCTGGGACTACAGGTGCCTGCCACAATGCCTGGCTATTATTTTGTTGCAATTTTTTTTTTTGAGACAGAGCCTGAAGCTGTCACCCTGGGTAGAGTGTTGTAGCATCACAGCTCACAGCAACCTCCAACTTCTGAGCTCAAGCGAGTCTCCTACCTCAGCCTCCCAAGTAGCTGGGACCACAGGCGCCTACCACAACACTCGGCTATTTTTTGGTTGCAGCTGCCATTGTTGTTTGGCGGGCCTGGGCTGGATTAGAACCCACCACCTTAGGTGTATGTGGCTGGTGCCTTAGCCACTTGAGCCACAGGCACCAAGCCATTGCAATTATTTAGTTGGCCTGGCCAGGTTCGAAGCTGCCACCCTCGGTGTATGTGGCTGGTGCAGTAACCACTGTGCTATGATTGCCGAGCCTACTTTTTCTTTGTAGAGATGGGGTTTCCCTGTGTTGCCCAGGCTGGTCTCAAACTTAGAGTCTCAAGCAATCCTCCTGTCTCAGCCTCCCAAAGTGCTAGGGCTATAGGCATGAGCCCCAATACCCGGCCTAAGCTTGTTTTTTCAAGTTAGTACTAATAGAATACAGACATTTTTCTTCATTCTCTTTAAGGGCCACATGATATTCCACTGGTATGAATGTGCTAGGAGTGTCATGCACCTAAAGCCCTGGGCACAGAGCCTAATAGTAGCAAACACTTGATCCATGGTATCTGTTTTCTACTCTACTGGGCTAACAGCAAGAAGGTGTCTCTTTTTTTTTGCAGTTTTTGGCTGGGGCTGGGTCTGAACCCACCACCTCCGGCATATGGGGCTGGCGCCCTACTCCTTTGAGCCACAGGGGCCGCCCCAAGAAGGTGTTTCTTTACAACACATTGTAAGAAGGGGACAAATGCCAGTGGCTTCACACAGAAGAAGGGAAGGGGCTGGCTGCACCTCTAGGGATGAAGGCTGCTCCTGTGACTCTTTCCTGACTGGAGTCACCTGTAAAGTTGAGGAACTCAGAAAAAGGATGGAGATGGTAAGGAACTGGGCTCGGGCTTCCCTTGCTCACCAGAGCTAATTCTCAGGCTTCTGGACCAGCTGCTCAGAGGGGTGGGAAGTTAGGGAGCACTCAGGAACTTGCTCTATGATTCTGGGTCAGACTTTGAGGCAACTTCTGTGACTAATGCAGAGAGGCAGGCATCACTGAGGCCCATTTCCCAGCCAAGAGCAGGCTTGTTTGTGTTGCTTTGGCCTTTTACTGTTGTGAGACCTGGGGTAAATTCCTTAAGCTCATCAATTATAAAATGGGAAATAATATTAGCTATCTCCTATGGGTACTGTTGTATGGATTAAACTATGGAGAAAGAGATGGTTTGGCTCTTATAGCTCAGCAGGTAGGGCATCCACCACATACACCAGGGCTGGTGGGTTTAAACCTGGCTTGGGCCTGCCAAATAACAGTGACAACTACAGGGCAGTGCCTGTGGCTCCATGGGTAGGGCACTGGCTCCATATACCAAGGGTGGTAGGTTCAAACCCGGCCCCAGCCAGCTAAAACAGCAATGAGAATTGCAACAGAAAATAGCTGAGTGTTGTGGCAGGCTACAGCATTGTGGTCCCAGCTACTTGGGAGGCTGAGGCCAGAGAATCACTTAAGCCCAAGAGTTTGAGGTTGGTGTGAACTGTGACACCACAGCACTCTACCGAGAATGACAAAGTGAGACTCTGTCTCAAAAAAAAAAACCCAGAAAACAATGACAACTGCAGTAAAAAAAAAAAAAAAAAAAATAGCTGGGTATTGTAGCAGGCACCTGGGAGGCTGAGGCAAGTTGCTTAAAACCCAAGCATTTGAGGTTTCTATGACCTGTGACACCCAGCGTTCTACCAGGTGACATAGTGAGACTGTCTCAAAATAAGTAAAATAAAATAAAATAAAATAAAATAAAATAAAAAATATGGAGAAAGAGGCCAGGTGTGGTGGCTCATGCCTATAATCCTAACATTTGGGAGGCCAAGGTAGGTGGATTGCCTGAGCTCACAGGTTTGAGACCAGCCTGAGCCAGAGTGAAACTTCATCTCTAAAAATAGTTGAGCATTGTGGCAGGTGCCTGTAGTCCTAGCTACTTGGGAGGCTGAGGCAAGAGAATCGCTTAAGCCCAAGAGTTTGAGATGGCTGTGAGCTGTGATGCCACAGCACTCTACTGAGGGTGACAAAGTAAGGCTCTGTCTCCAAAAAAAAAAAAAAATATATATATATATATATATAGAGAGAGAGAGAGAGAGAGAGAGAAAGAGCTCCAGAGATGTACTATCAGATACAGTAGTTATTCACCACATGTGACTATAAGGCACTTAAATTATGGCTAGTGCAACTGAGGAACTGAATTTTATATATATATATATATATATATATTTTTTTTTTTTTTTTTTTGAGACAGGGTCTTGCTCTATCACCAGGGTATCATCATAGCTCACTGCAGTCTCAAACTTCTGGGCTCAAGTGATCCTCCCACCTCAGTCTCCCAAGTAGCTGGGACTATAGGCACCCCCCACACACACACCCTGTTAGCTTTTCTATTTTTAGTAGAGATGGGATCTCTCTCTTCTCAACTGGTCTCAAACTCCTGAACTCCACTGATCCTCTTGCCTTGGCTTCGCAAAGAACCAGAATACAGGCATAAGCCACAGCACCCAGCCCCGAATTTTTAATTTTATTAATTTAAAATTTAAAACTAATACTTAATTCACTTATTGGAACACTTTTAGTATGTTTGGAACAACTTGGATATATGAATTTACTTTTCAACTCTAAATTTTGTGAAATCTAATTATAATTTTCTGATAAAATTTTGGGTCAGAACTGAGAGATTCAGTTAGAATATGCACTGGATTTCAAAGACTTAATATGAAAAAATGGAGAATATCTCATTAATTTTGTTTTAGTCTTTAGACACATAGCTTTTATTTTAATTCTTTTTTTAATTTCAGAATATTACTGGAGTATACACATTTGGGTTACATAATTTGCTTTTGTACATTTTAAGTATAAAATATGTGCATTTTACCCAGAATGTGTGCATTTTACCAGTTAGGTGTGAATTTTTTTTTTTTTTTCAGTTTTTGGCCGGGGCTGGGTTTGAACCCACCACCTCCAGCATATGGGGCCAGTGCCTTACTCCTGTGAGCCACAGGCACTGCCCTGAATTTTTTTTTTTTTTTGAGGCAGAGTCTCACTTTGTTGTCCTTGGTAGAGTGCCATGGTGTCATAGCTCACAGCGACCTCAAACTCTTGGGCTCAAATGATTCTCTTGCCTCAGTGTCCCAAGTAGCCAGGACTACAGGCACCCAACACAACGCCTGGCTATTTTTAGAGGCGGGGGTCTTGCTCTGGCTCAGGCTGGTCTTGAACCTGTGAGCCCTGGCAATCCACCTTGGCCTCCCAAGTAATTATAGGCGTGAGCCACCGTGCACAGACTGGTTAGGTATGAATTAACCCGACCCCTACTCCCACTTGATTGCCCTTGAGTTTTACCTCCATATGTGCGTATAGGTATTAGTTGAGTAGTTACAACTTAGTATTGAACACAGATAGTGTTTGTTTTTTCCATTGAAATGGTAATATTTTGGATATGTTGTGTTAAATAAAATATATTACTAAAATTAACTTTAGGTGCAGCACCCGTAGGTCAGTGGTTAGGGCACTGGCCACATGCACTGGGGCTGGTGGGTTCCAACCTGGCCAGGGCCTGCTAAGCAACAAAAAAAGACCAGCCTGAGCCGGAGCAAGACCTCATCTCTAAAAATAGCTGGGTGTTGCAGCAGGTGCCTATAGTCCCAGCTACTTGGGAGCCTGAGGCAAGAGAATCGCTGGAGCCCAAGCATTAGAGGTTGCTGTGAGCTGTGATGTTGCAGCACTCTACTGAGGGTGACAAAGTGAGACTTTGTCTCAAAAAAACAAAAAAGGTGGTGGCGCCCATAGCTCAGTGGGTAGGGCTAGCCACACACACCAAGGCTGGTGGGTTTGAATTTAGCCTGGGCCAGCTAAACAGCAATGACAATTGCAACAAAAAATAGCTGGGCATTGTGGTGGGCACCTGTGGTCCTAGGTGCTGGAGAGGCTGAGGCAGGAGGATCACCTGAGCAAGGAATTTGAGATTGCAGAGAGCTGTGATGATGCCACTGTACTTTAGCCTGGGCAACAGAACTCAAAAAATAAGTAAATAAGGGTCATGCCCGTGGCTCAAGGAGTAGGGCACCAGCCCCATATACCAGGGGTAGTGGGTTCAAACCTGGCCCCGGCCAAAAACTGCAAAAATAAAGTATTTTGATTAGACTTCATCAAAATGAGTAATGTTTGTGTTTCAAAGGCTACCATTAAGAAAGTGAAATAACAGCTCACAGAATAGGAAAAATAATATTTCCAAATCATATGTCTGAAAAGGGACTTAGGGACTTGTTTTATTTTTTGTTTGTTTGTTTTTGACACAGAGTCTCACTCTGTCACCCCAACACACACACCCAAATTTGTCCTTTACAAGCAGCCAGCGTCCTTCTAGGCTCTCTGAGGGCCTCAGAGCTGATCGGGATGATGTAGGAGGAGAAGCAGGACAAGGCCATCACCCCCATTCCATGGGTCACAGCTGTCACTGCAAAATAACAGGTGGACATTTAGCTGCCTTGTTTTAGTCTCAGCCCTGAGATACTCATGTAATTGGTCAGGGCTAGGCTGGGACACTGGGGCTTTTTAAAAGTTGCCCTGATGATTCCAACATGCAGCCAGGCCCTAAAACCCCCTGCCCCAGGTCAGATGCCTCACACAGTCACACTGGCCAAAACTACCTCACTGCAGGGCTCTGCTGAGTGAATGTGTTTAAATTTGACTTAGTTGTCAACATGGGATTTTCACATAAAACCCTGAATTTCTGGCTTGTCTGGAGGACGGCGCTCTGGTGGTTGTGCCTGTGCTCCTGCCTGGTGGCCAATGATTGGAGCTGAGCAGGGGCCACCCTTTTCATGCGGACCAGGAGCTCTTCAGTTCCCAAGGTCCACACCCATCCTCACTGGCTCACCCACTCCACTCACTTCCATGCTCCGTCCCCTTAGGGCTACCCTGAACATTCATGTCCTTGGAGGCTAGAAACCGAGGCCTGCAGCCAAATGGGTGTGAGGCCACACCTCAGCTGGGCTGGGCTGAGCACACCTCTTTCTCTTTCTCAGCCGGAGAACATCCTGTGCGTCAGTCACACTGGACACCACATTAAGATCATTGACTTTGGGCTGGCCAGGAGGTAAGCATTTCCACTCAGACACTCGGAGTAAACTCTCTGGGGACTCTCGGGGGTCTCTTAGGCGTGATTACCTTGGACAAGCCAAAGCTTGAGCTTTGAGACTGTTGTTACAAAACTATCACTGGTGGCCTTCATCTTGCAAATGGGCCTCACCACTCCTGTAGGCTCTGTTTCTCCTGGAAAGGGAGTGATGGTTAAAGGGGGCTGCTAGTTGGGGTGGGCAGCTCAGCTATTTTGACCCCAGGCCTAAGGGCCCAAATGCACTGGGCTATATGGCATGTCCATCTCCGTCCCTGCCCTTCAGGAGATGACTGGGTTAAGTACAAAAGTATATATGCGACAGTGGTGCCATGGGGAAATGGCTCTGTAGCCACTGAGGATTGGATTAGATCGTGGTAATATGGTGATACAAGGACATTACCTGCAGACATTACCTGCATCTCATTAGCTGTGATGACTAAATGAGATAACATATGGACAGTGGGAACCTATCCTGGGGTTAGTTCTCAAGTTGCAGTGCATAGGTGAATCCCATATATAATTTTGTTTAAGACAGGATCTTGCTCTGTTGCCCTGGCTGGAGTGCTGTGGTATGATAGCTCCCAGCAACTTCCAGTTCCTGGGCACAAGCAATCCTACCTTGAACTTCCAAGTAGCTGGGACTACAGGTGGGCACCACTGTGCCTGGCTAGTTTTTATGTTTTTAGTTGTTATTGTTTTGAGACAGAGTCTCACTTGTCCTTGGTAGAGTGCTGTGGCATCATAGCTCACAGTAGCCTCAAATTCTTGGGCTCAAGTGATTCTCTTGCCTCAGGCTCACAAGTAGCTGGGATTATAGGTGCCTGCCACAATGCCCAGCTATTTTTAGAGACAAGGCCTTGCTCTGGCTCAGGGTGGTCTCAAAATTGTGAGCTTAGACAATCCACCTGCCTTGGCCTCCCAAGTGCTGAGATTACAGGTGTGAGTCACCATGCCCGACCTAGTTGTCTGTTTTTAGACATGAGGTCTTGCTCTTGCTCAGGCTGGTCCTGAACTTCTGAGCTCAAGCAATCCACCTGTGTCAGCCTCCCAGTGTGCTAGGATTATAGGCATGAGCCACCATACCCAGCCTTGTATATAAGTTTTGAAATATCTTAAAGTCCTCTCAAACGCTAAAAGCCTAGTAGTATAGATGGTTTTACTGTGCAGTCATATATGCTAAACAGGGTGCCTCTCTGGCATACGTACCTGGTGGCATGGGGGATTTGCAGTGGTGGCAGCAGACCCTTGGCATTTGGGAAAGATGCCCCACACCTTCCACCATCCA
Organism: Galagoides demidoff; assembly: GCA_963574575.1. Classification (NCBI taxonomy): domain Eukaryota; kingdom Metazoa; phylum Chordata; class Mammalia; order Primates; family Galagidae; genus Galagoides; species Galagoides demidoff. The sequence continues at coordinate 14,538 of CAUYQV010072548.1, read as the reverse complement.
CAATCCATAAACATCTCCAGGAATCTCTTTCCTCCAAGAGGGACATCTTATACTGGGAATCTTGTACATTTTGAGTAGCACTATATCCCACAACTGACTTTTCATCGTTTCCTAAAGTTTTTCTTTCCTTCCATGGCTGAGTCCCACGAAGAAGTTATTCTGTTACTTTATGAGCCATATGATGCCCTTCACTCCACCTGCAGGTGGGAAGAAGTGGTCCCTGTGAAGCAGAACTGCTCGCCTGAGCTCAGCTCCATCTCTGGCTCCTGCTTCTCAGGGAGCGTATGCAGCCACAGTGGCATCTTCCCAGGTCACATCTCTACTAGGAAGGTGGCATGTCTGCAGGGATGAAGATGTATTTTCACAGCCCCACATGCTGTTAGTGTGACAGTAGGAAGGAGATTTTACCCTGCTGTACCTTGGGGGTCTGTATTGCATGGTGTGTTGTATCTCACAAACAGTATAAAATCCTTCCAATCAAAACCACTTGAAAAGCACACTTAATTCATAGTAAAGCAAAATTGCTTAATATTTTCCCAACAATGTCTTATAACATTAGGATATATTCTACACATGTGCACCTCTTATGTGCTAGAATGATTCTCAGCCTACTTTTTATTATTGCTACCTGCCCTCCAGTGGCCTTTTTAGACTTTCTTCCCTTAACTGCCTGGTCCTCCAACCCATAAAATCTAATACCACAAATGTTCCATGCATCTGTTTATGTCCCATGGGCCTTTGGAGAGCCACAGCCCATTGTAATAACTAAGATTTTTTTTGCCACTGTGGGCAATAACTGTCTTGCTGAGCACACACACTAGTGCACACAGCATAGTCTCAAATAATAGACGACTTACTGCCATGTGAACATTAGCTGCGACAACACTATGAAGTTGGAAAAGGCCTCTCTGAGCAGTCAGAGGGGCAGGTGGACAGGATTTGCTATCTGCAGGCTGTGTATACTGGCAAATGTTTAAGTACCAGCTTGGGGGGATTGGGCAGCAAGAGAAGATGGGATTGATTTATAATGTATCATAACCTCTGTGAGTTGACCACCAAGGGACTATGTTAAACTGGTCAACACAGCAGAGGGGGTGAACACCAGGAACCAGGCCTGCTGTGCTGATATGGACACGCAGTGCATGTTCTGTTTGTGGAAATTATGTGAATTTAATGAGGTCTCGGTGTAGGGAGGTGGTCAGTTACGGAAGTTCCACTGTATATTCACATTGTTGTACAACCAATCTCCAGAACTATTTCATCTTGCAAAACTGAAACTTCATACCCATTAAATAACTCCACATCTCCCCCTCTCCCTAGCCCTTGGTTCTGTAAATTTGACTACTCTAGCTATTTCTGCCAGTGGAATCATATCATCTATCCTTGTGACTGTCTTATATCTCTTCGCATAATGTCCTCAAGGCTCATCTGTGTCATAGTGTCAGAATTTCCTTCTTTTTAAGGCTAAATCATACTCCATTGTGTGTATGTACAGGTTTGTCTGTCCATCCACCTGTTAACAGACACTTGGGTGGCTTTCTCCTTTTGGCTATTATGAATAATGCTGCTATAAACAAGGGTATACAAATGTTTCTTGGAGACCTTGCTTTAAGTTCTTTTGGCTGATCCCAGCAATCCCATAAGTGGAATTGCTGGAACATATGTTAATTCTACTTTTAATTTCTGGAGAACCTGTATAGTTTTCCATTCTGGCCGTACCATTTTATTAATACATTCCCACCAATGGTGCATAGCTTCCCAGTTTTTCTATGTCCTCACCAATGCTTGCTGCTTTCCATTCCATTTTCTATATGGTAGCCATCCTGATGTTTGATGTATGTTTCCCTAATGACTAGTGATAATGAGCATCTTTTCCCCTTTTCCTAATTTTTATAGTCATCCCTCCAGTCATGTGGCACACACCCACAGGGCAGGCACCACAACAGCTGTCCCCTCTTTGTGCTTGGTCACTTGGCTGCATACTGAGTAAGATACGTTCATCTTCTCTCCGTTTCAGATTGTAAATGTCTAGAGGAGAAGGATTGTGGTTTTCTGATTTTACCTGTGATTTAGAAAAGCCTGAAGTTTGGGACCTTGGGTTGTGATTATTCATTCCCTCTAAGCCACCTGTGTCGTGTGGATGTGAGGTCTGACAGCCAGGCCGACGGGATGAATGGGGACTGTCCACCTCACCGGGGAACTCACCATTCCCACACTTCTCTCAGGCCTCACTCCATGGTTCTCTGTGTTCCTCTTCCCCAGGTACAAGCCTCGGGAAAAGCTGAAGGTGAACTTTGGCACCCCCGAGTTCCTGGCTCCAGAAGTTGTCAACTATGAGTTCGTGTCTTTCCCTACAGACATGTGGAGTGTGGGCGTCATCACCTATATGCTGTGAGTCTGTCTGTCTCACTATCAGGAGGAGGGATAGAGTGCAAGTGGCTTGTTTGGGAGGTGTCCCAGGACTCCAGTAGCGGAGCATGGTAGTCAGATGGCAAAGGTGTTGGTCACTACACATTTACAGGTCCTGCTGTTTCTAAGTTATTACTGTGATAGGCTGGTGGTGAAAAGAAGTTGAGACATCCTAAAGTTATTCCCTAAAACAGAGGCCCGTGTCTCTCATTTCCTGGCTGTGAGGCCTGCTTGGGCTTCTGTAGCTATACAAAAGCCATGAGATGATCCATGGGGCTTTTTAAATACTCAGACATAAAGTATATAATAACTGAAAATAATCAAAAGTAACAGTGACCCTGGAGTAAGGCCTGACTCAGGGCAACTGGAGTTTCATTCTGGGAGCTCTGGAACCCACCTTGGAGCATGGGAGCCATTCCATCTGGAGAGCCGGTAGGGCGCTTAGACACCAGCTCTTACCTCCTTAGGCCTGACTCTAAGTGGAAGTAGGACTGAAATTAATTTCCTGGCACTGCTGGGTACCTCTTCGACTGGAGAGGAAACCCTTCAGCAAGGAGGTGCAGGTGCTGTAGCACAGGTGGGACAGGGCAGACGCTGCAGTGTCCTGGGCCCACCTTGTTTCTGACCTTGTTACCCCCCCTTCTCTCCAGCATCCCCCAGCTGCTGCCTCAGAGCCCCAAGGTCATGTTTTGTTTTATTTTTTTAGAGACAGAGTCTTACTTTGTTGCCTTCAGTAGAGTGCTCTGATATCACAGCTCACAGCAACCTCCAGCTCTTGGGCTTAGGCAATTCTCTTGCCTCAGCCTCCCGAGTAGCTGGGACTACAAGAGCCTGCCACAACACCTAGATATTTTTTGTTGCAGTTTGGCCAGGGCCAGGTTTGAACCCACCACCCTTGGTATATGGGGCTGGTGCCGTACCCACTGAGCCACAGGCACCACCCCCAAAGTCATGTTTTGCTTCTAGTCTGCTCTATATGGTGCAGCTGCTGCCTGGTGTTCTTGCCCTTTGTACATGTGTGTTGTACCAGGCGGGAGCCCCACAGCCCGCTGGTGGTTGCCCTGCTCGCTGTCTATGCTCTAGCAGGAGCCTGAAGAAGCTGATTGTCCTTTGGCCTATAGCCTGGATGGACTTTAAATGAACCTGCTGGTCTTATAAAGACGGAAAGTTAATCCCAGCACTCTGAGAGGCTGAGGCAGGTGGATTGCCTGAGCTCACTGGTTCAAGACCAGCCTGAGCTAGAGTGAAACCCCTGTCTCTAAAAATAGCTGGGTGTTGTGGCGAATGCCTGTAATTCCAGCTACTTGGGAAGCTGAATCACTTGAGCCGAAGACTCTCAGGTTACTGTGAGCTATGACAAAGTGAGACGCTGTCTCAACAAAACAAAACAACAAAAAAGACATGGAAAGCTAGTTTTTTATCTCTTTTTTGAGAGAGTCCCACTCTGCTCTGTTGCCTAGGCTGGAGTATATTGTGCTTCATGCCTGTAATCCCACCACTCTGGTAGGTGGAGGGGGTGGATTGCTTGAGGTCAGAAGTTCCATACCAGCCTGAGCAAGAGTGAGACCTAGTCTCTAAAACTAGCCCATTGCTGTGACGGGCACCTGTATTTCCAGCTGCTTGGGAGGCTGAGGCAAGAGGATCGCTTGAGCCCAAGAGTTTGAGGTTGCTGTAAGCTATGACACCCATGGCATTCTACTAAAGGCGACAAAGCAAGACTCTGTCTTTTTTTCCTTTTTTTTTTGAGACAGAGTCTCAAGCTGTAGCCTTGGGTAGCGTGCCATGGCATCACAGCTCACAGTAACCTCAAATTTTTAGGCTTAAGCAATTCTCCTGCCTCAGCATCCCAAGTAGCTGGGACTACAGGCACCAGCCACAATGCCTGGCTATAAATATATATGTATATTTATGTGCTTGTCCAGGCTGGTCTCAAATTCCTGGGCTCAAGCAATCCTCCCACCTTGGTCTGCTTAGTATGGTGCAGCTGCTGCCTGGTGTCCCCACACTTAGTATATGTGTATTGTCCTAGGCTGGGTGTGGCTCCCCTACAAAGTGCTGGGATTATAGGTGTGAGTCACTGTGCTGGCCTAGGAGGCTGATTTTAGTTAAATCTATTTGTACTTGCTGGCTGGCAAAATGACTTGGACCCCAGTGTCCAAGTGAGGAAAAGAAGGGAACACAATAGGGGACTTATTCCGGACATTCCGACTGCTTGCCTGTGTTCAGCCCTTCTGCTTCTCCCCTAATGCACTTGCAGACTGCATCCTCTCGTAGTGCAGATTCTCCTTTTGAGCCTCTTGGTTCTGGTTAGGTCTACTTGAACCCTGTAGGTTGTTCTCAGTTCTGTTGATGTGTGTCAGCACATGTGGCTTCCATATATGATGGTCCTTTCTCTCTGCAGACTCAGTGGTTTGTCTCCATTTCTGGGGGAAACAGATGCAGAAACCATGAATTTCATTGTAAAGTGTAGCTGGGATTTTGACGCTGATACCTTTGAAGGGCTATCGGAGGAGGCCAAGGACTTTGTTTCCAGGTTGCTGATCAAAGAGAAGAGGTACCTTTCACTGCCACTCACTCCTGAACCCTGCGGGTGGCGGGCCTGGTCTGAGTACTGGGCAGGGCTGCTGAAGCTAAGGGCCTTTAGTCCTTTGTATGGACTGGCTCTGTTGGAGGGGGGAGGTTACTTTATCAGTTACTTCTCTGGAACAATAAAGGGAGCAGAGAAAGGGATAAAGGAAATTAATTAAAAAACAAACAACTAGGAACACAAAATATAGAGTTTTAGAAAGGAGCATATTTGCAAACTAGTCCTGTCTCCAAGCTATTATCACTTGGATTAGGATAAGGCTGAAAAACAGTTGAGAAATGCAGATATTATCCTAAGAATGGGCTTGGAACACCTCACTTCTTAATGGTGAAGGGCCACTTAGGCTCCAGAAGCTGTAGTAAAGGTGAGCTATTGAGGTTATTTTTTGATAATCAGACATAAAGTAATAACTGAAAATAATCAAAAGTAATAATGACTGGCAACATCCGTGCTCAGTGGTTAGGGCACCCATCTCATACACTCAGATTGGTGGGTTTGAACCTGGCCCAGGCCAGCTAAACAATGACAACAGCAACAAAAAAAAATAGCTGGGCATTGTGGCGGGCACCTGTAGTCCCAGCTACTTGGGAGGCTGAGGCAAGAGAATCACTTAAGCCCAAGAATTGGAGGTTGCTATGAGCTGTGATGCCACAGCACTCTACCCAGGGTGACATAGTGAGACTGTCTTAAAAAAAAAAAAAAAGTAATAAGGACCCCAATGGAAGGCCCAAGAGTCTGAGCTCAAAGCCAGCTCCTATCTCCCTAATCTTTAGTTTCACTCCTTTCTGACTATGCAGTTATGTGAGAAGAAAAGAAATTTCTCTTTTTTTTTTTGAGACAGAGTCTCACTGTGTTACCCTGGGTAGAATGCTGTGGCGTTACAGCTCACAGCAACCTGCAACTCTTGGGCTTAAGCGATTCTCTTGCCTCAGCCTCCTGAGTAGCTGGGACTACAGGTACCCGCCAAAACACCTGTCTTTTTTTTTGTTGTTGTTGCGGTTGTCATTGTTGTTTAGCAGGCCTAGTCCGGGTTCAAACCCACCAGCCTTGGTGTACGGCTGGTGCCCTACTCACTGAGCTATGGGCACCCCTGAAGAAAATAAATTTCTAATTGAGATGAGCATGTTGACTTTGTTCTCTGGAAGGAGGAATGAGCTGCTTTCAAGTCTGCTGCTCCTTTTGCTTTTTTTTTTTTTGAGACGGAGCCTCAAGCTATCCCCCTGGGTAGAGTGCCATGGCATCACAGCTCACAGCAACCTCCAATTCCTGGGCTCAAGCGAGTCTGCTGCCTCAGCCTCCCAAGTAACTGGGACCACAGGCGCCTGCCACAATGCCCGGCCATTTTTTTTTTGGTTGCAGCCATCATTGTTGTTTGGCGGGCCCGGGCTGGGGATTCGAACCCGCCACCTTAGGTGTACGTGGCTGGCGCCTTAGCCAATTGAGCCACAGGCGCCGAACCGCTCCTTTTGCTTTTGAAGAGCAATTCTAGGCACAACTCCCCTCTGGCCACCCACTGGACTCCCCAGGCTTCAGAGGCGGGAGGCACAGTAAACCCCTAGAATACATCCCTCTGTAGTGGCCAGGCAGCTGTCTTGCTGACGGTTTTCTGGCACTCTTAGGGAGGGGAATTTTAGACTCCAAAAGTTCTCTTTTTGGTACATGGCATACATCTTCCTAAATCTACATCTGTTCTACCAACTCAATCTTCCTACTCGATCAAACTGATTTTTGGGCTAGAAAAGGCCACTCCACTAAATGTCTTGATGGCTGTTTGACTTCACAGCTGCAGGATGAGTGCTGCACAGTCCCTGAAACACAAGTGGCTGAATAATCTGCCCGCCAAGGCTGCCAAATCCAAAGTTGGCCTCAAATCCCAACTATTGCTGCAGAAATACATGGCTCAGAGAAAATGGAAGGTACTTTGTTTTTCTTTTTGTAAAGGCAGAATTTATCTTCTTTTTTTTTTGAGACAGTGTCTCACTTTGTTGCCCTTGATAGAGAGCTGTGACGTCACAGCTCACAGCAACCTCCAGCTCTTGGGCTTAGGCGAGTCTCCTGCCTCAGCCTCCAGAGTAGCTGGGACTACAGGCGCCCCCTACAATGCCTGGCTATTTTTTTTGTTGCATTTTGGCCAGGGCTGGGTTCGAACCTGCCACCCTCGGTAAGTGGGGCGAGCGTCCTACTCACTGAGCCAAAGGCTCCACCCCAGCATTTATCTTCTTAATCTGTTCTTTGAAAGAATTGTAGCTAGCTTTCCACTTTATGTTTTGATTATAAACAGAAAGATTATTTAGGGGAAAAGTTTTTCTCCTGTCAAAAGCTGTTAGCTTAATTTAGAAATGCCACAGACCAATGGCTCAGCACCTGTAGCTCAGTGGCTAGGGTGCCAGCCACATATACTGGAGCCGGTAGGTTCGAACCCAGCCCAGGCCTGCCAAACAGCAATGACAACCAAAAAATAGCTGGGCGTTGTGGTGGGCCCCTATAGTCCCAGTACTTAGGAGGCTGAGGCAAGAGGGCTCAATCACTTAAGCCCAAGAGTTTGAGGCTGCTATGAGCTGTGATGCCACAGTTCTCTACAGTGGGTGACATACTGAGACTCTGTCTCAAAAAAAAAAAAAAAAAAAAACAGAAAGAGATGCCACAGACCCCAAAGAACTGACAGGAAGTTGCATTTGCTTTGTCCTTATGTGGACACATGAAGTGACAAAGTGCAGCTTAAGTACATGTTCTCCATGGTAACCAAGGCCAGATTCCGCCACATCTCAAAAACAAGGCATGGGAAAGCTCTATTAAGCTTTCAAAATGTTGCATTTCTGTTTACAACAGAACTCTTTGGTACCATAGATATAAAACCTGTCTTAAAAGCAATTGTGATACAGGGAAGTGACTTTCCACCATTTTGATATTGACTCAAATCCTCAATAAGGATCAAAAAACAAAAGCAAAGCACTTAATGAAGGGAGCCAACACACAGTGTACACACATACACACACACACACACACACATGCACAGTAGGGAGCCAGCACACAGCCTGCACACATACACGCGTACACACACACACACACACACATGCACAGTAGGAAGCCAACACACAGCATACACACATACACACACGCATGCGCAGTAGGGAGCCAGCACACAGCTTATATACACATATACACACAAGTAGGGAGCCAGCATACAGTGTGTACACACACACAGTAGAGCGCCAGCACACAGAGTACACACACACACAGTAGGGAGTCAGCACACAGCGTATATACACACACACACACACAGAGTAGGGAGCCAGAACACAACATGTACACTCACATGCACGCACACAGTGTAGGTAGCCTGCACACACAGTAAGGAGACAGTACACAGCGTGTACACACACACACACATGCATGCACAGTAGGGAGCCAGCACACAGTGTGCCCACACATAAATGTACTCACAGTAGGGAGCCAGCACACAGCATATATATGCACACACGCACATACATGGCACAAAAATTTCGTGACATTTACTCTGAAAGTGTGATGCATTCTGTGCATTTTGTGTTTTATTCTGTGCCATTTGGATTCATTTTTTTTTTTTTTTTGAGACAGAGCCTCAAGCTAATCCCCTGGGTAGAGTGCCATGGCATCACAGCTCACAACAACCTCCAACTCCTGGGCTCAAGTGAGTCTCCTGCCTCAGCCTCCCAAGTAGCTGGGACTACAGGCGCCCACCACAACGCCCAGCCATGTTTTGGTTGCAGCCGTCATTGTTGTTTGGCAGGCCCGGGCTGGGGATTCGAACCCGCCACCTTAGGTATATGTGGCTGGCGCCTTAGCCGCTTGAGCCACAGGCGCCGAGCCCATTTGGATTCATTTTTAAAAAGTGCTGCTTAGTTGGGCTTGGCAGCTCATGCCCATAATCTTAACACCCTGGGAGGCCGAGGCAGGAGGATCAATTGAGCTCAGGAGTTCAAGTCCAGGCTGAGCAAAGCAATACCCCATCTCTGCTAAAAATAGAAAAGTTACCTGGCATTGTGGCAGGTGCCTATAGTCCCAGCTACTTGGGTGGCTGAGGCAAGAGGATCACTTTAGCCTCAGAGTTTGAGGTTGCTGTGAGCTCTGATGCCACTGCACTCTACCAAGGGCAACAAAGTGAGACTCTGTCTCAAAAATAAATAAATAAAACAAAAAGTCAAGTTCACACTCTACCAATCTGATTTCATGACCCGCTGATTTGAAACACACTGTTCAAGAGTGCTCCAATGTTTACATGAAAAGGGTGGGTGGGATAACATATCTTGTCACTTGATACTCACTCCAAACATGCTCTTGAAAGTCATATGACTGTACTGCTAAAATTGTTCCCATTTAGTTTATCCATTTTGAAAAAATTTTTAGAGTCACTTAAATCCTTTTATCGTTTCTCTTAAAGACCTTGGGCTAAAAATATGCCTTTTCTTTTCTTTTATTTTCTTCTTACCTCAAGAAACATTTCTACGTGGTGACTGCTGCCAACAGGTTAAGGAAATTCCCAACTGGTCCCTAATCTTCAATTAATCTTCAATCTGCTGCTCTGAAGGGCCCAGAAATTCATACTAAGGCCAGTGGTGAAGTGATGAAGAGATGACTCAAGATTTTAAATAATCTGGCCTTTTACTCTTATTGATTTTACTTATTTTATAAAAAAAGGTCTGCTGCTGCCTTTTTTGTGGATGAAAAAATGGCTCCAAAGAAAGCATCCTGAGAACTGTTTTCTGACTTGTAAGATCATTAAGTTTGAAATGCTGTGTTTACTTTTTAAGTAACCTACTTTTGGTGGTAAGTGTTCGGCATGCTTTAGGTATGTGAGGAAGCTCCTACTCTGCATATGTCAAATTTATATTCTGAACTTACTCTGATCAAAGACCTCAGTAGACTTTTTATAGGTGCCTGTCACTGGGTACTATCTCTTCCAGTCCGGAATTTCTAGAATTTTGGTTTGCTCAGGTGTGAGCTGACATTTCTGTATTACTCCACGCTAGTGCCAAGCAATGTGGATTGAACACAGTGATCCTCCAACTTGTTTTAATTTATGTTCCCTTTTGAGAATCAACATCATAGTTTGAAATTTCAAAATATATCAACTGTCATGCTAAATCAGAGTAATGATCCTTTTGAATATGCTTCTGAAATCTTTATATACCTCCACCCTCTCTCCTAAATCTGCCCTGTCCTGATCCTTGTTTCTTGGCTATGAATTTCTATTTCTGGTCTTGTAAATCTGGAAACTGATATACAATTATAAAAAAAGAGATAAGAAATAAGGATGTTTAGTTTTTTGAAACACCTTAATGATACATTATGAGGCAATAAAACTTTTCTCCTGCTACTTTATTAAGGATACTTCACTGTTAATATTGCCATTCTTTAATATAATTTCTTGCATACATATTAATCTGCCTCTTGAACCACACAGATCCACTTGTACCCAAATTTTCTTCTACTTCTGCTGCCCTTGAGACAGCAAGACAAACCCTTCCTCTTCTTTCTCAGCCTACTCAACTCAAAGATGATGACAATGAAAACATTTACGGTGATCCATTGCCATTTAATGAATAGTAAATATTCATTAAATATATATTCAGTAAACTGTATACATATTTTCTCTTCCTTACAATCTCCTTAGTAACATTTTCTTTTCTCTAGCTTATTTTATTGTAAGAATATAATATATAATGCATATAATGTATGACATGTGTTGGCTGACTATATTATTGGTAAGGTCAACAGCAGGCTACTAGTAGTTAAATTGGGGCAGTCAAAAGTCATTTTGGAGTTTCAGCCACATAGGGGTTCAATATCACTCGAGTCCATGTTGTTCAAGGTCAACTGTGTATTTTCCTACATGCACTGCAGACTAGCTGCAGCACACACTCACTGAGATAGCACTCGTCTCAACATGGTGAGTAACACATCCACAAACTTCTATATGTGTATATTTAAGCACTTTGTCAACTTATAGAACGATTAAAAGGAGTATTTTATTATTAAAAATTACACAGAACAGCAAGGCACAGTGGCTCACACCTGTTATCCCAGCACTTGGGGAGGCTGAGATGGGTGGATTGCTTGAGCTCAGGAGTTCAAGAGCAGCCTGACCAAGAGCCAGATCCTGTTTCTACTAAAAATGAAGTAACTAGCCAGGGGTGGTGGTGGATGCCTGTAGACCCAGCTACGCAGGAGGCTGAGGCAAGAGGATCACTTGAGCTCAGGAATTTAAGGTTGCTGTGAGATAGGATGATGCTACGGCACTCTATCCTGGGTGACAGAGTGGGAATCTGTCTCAAAAAATAAATAAAAATTATACAGGACATGGGTGTGGAGAGAGAGGCAGAGATGGAGAGGTTATCTTGCTGTTGCAGTTATAACCTTGTCAGGAAGCTAAAACTTAAGTACCAATAAGTTTAGATAATGAATGAATATCCAAAGAGATGGCTGCTGGAAGCTGCCCTTTGATGAGATAGTAACAGTGATTAGTAAAATACTTTATTTTTCAAGTGTCAGCTCTCCAAAAAGGGTTTTTAAAGAGAGACTCCAGAAGGAACTAAAGAAGATATTTTGTAGTTCTATCTAGGCTGGTGGCTTTTACCCTCATTGGGCCTTATGATTCTTTGGGAAATGCTATGAATCTCCTCTCCAGTAAAAGGTACAAACATACCTTAATCTAGAGTAGCACTGCCCAACAGAAATATAATAAAAGTCATATACACAATTTAAAAATTTCTAGTAGCTCCTCTTAAAAATCCCACTGAAATTAATTTTAATAATTTATTTAATTCAATATATTAAAAATATTATTTCAGCATGTAATCAACATAAAATTATAGTTATATTTTATGTTCTTTTTTCATAGTAAGTCTCCAAATTCTGGCATGTCTTTTACACTTAAAATAAATGTCGAGAGGCTTGGCACCTGTAGCACAGTGGTTACTGCATCAGCCACATACACTGAGGCTGGCAGGTTTAAAACTGGCCCAATGGGTGGTGCCTGTGGCTCAGTGGGTAGGGCACCTGGCCCCATATACCAAGGGTGGCGGATTTGAACCCAGCCTTGACCAAACTGCAACAAAAAAATAGCCAGGCGTTCTGTCGGGTCCCTGTAGTCCCAGCTACTTGGGAGGCTGAGGCAAGAGAACCACCTAAGCCCAGGAGTTGAAGGCTGCTGTGAGCTGTGATGCCACAGCACTCTACTGAGGGCAGTAAAGTGAGACTAAAAAAAAAAAAAAAGAAAATAGAAATAAAAAGAACCAAACCGGCGATAGTTAAAAAGTGACAATTGCAACAAAAAATAGCCAGGTGTTGTAGAGGGCACCTGTAGTCCCAGCAACTTGAGAGGCTGAGGCAAGAGAATCACTTAAGCCCAAGAGTTTGAGGTTGCTGTGAGCTGTGATGTCACAGCACTCTACTGAGGGAGACAAAGTGAGACTGTCTTAAAAAAAAAAAGACATGTTGAGACTGGGCACAGTGGCTCACACTTATAATCCCAGCACTTTGGGAGGCTGAGGCAGGAGGATCACTTGAGGCCAGGACTTTGAGACCAGCCTTGGCAATACAATGAGACTTTGTCTTTTAAAAAAAAGAAAAAAAAATTAGCTGGGTGTAGTGGCACATACTGGTAGTCCTAGCTGCGTAGGAGGATTACTTGAGCCCAAGTATTTAGATTTAGTGAGTTACGATTGTGCCACTGCATTCGCCCTGGACGGAGCGAAATCCTATTTCTAAAAAGAAAAAAGAAATAATTCGGATGGTAGGTGTTTTGTTTTGTTCTTTTGTTTTTGAGACAAGAGTGTCACTTTATCTCCCTTGGTAGAGTGCTGGGATGTCACAACTCACGGCAACCTCCAACTCTTGGGCTTAAGTGATTCTCTTGCCTCAGCCTCCCACGTAGCTGGGACTACAGGTGCCCACCACAACCCCCAGGTATTTTTTGGTTGTAATTGTTGTTGTTTGGCAGGTCCAGGCTGGATTCAAACCTGCCAGTTCCAGTGTATGTGGCTGGCGCTCTAGCACTGAGTTATAGACGCTGAGCTGAATGTGGCATTTCTTTAGTCTGCTAAATTTCTAGAATTAAAAAGGGTAGGGTAAAAGAGAGCAATTACCTTTAGTCACTCTGGTCAACAGGTATTATGCCTTATTTGTAGCCAATAAAAGGCAACCATTATTATGATTAATGCCATCCTGAATAGATTTTTAAAACTTAGATGTCTTTGCTTCCTTGTGGAAATATTTAATAAGATCATATATTCTTAATTTTAGTTAAAATCATATCTGGCATGATACTCTTAGCAATTTCTTACCTTCCATGAAGGTTTTTCCCCATGGTTTAAAAATAAGTAGTATTTACTAAGGTAGCATTTTTTAGTAACTATGTATCAAAGAAAAACCTTGGTGTAGTGCCTAATTTTAGAATAAGGATAATGTTTTATTTGAGGCCTCTATATGTAAGATTCTCTCTATATTCTAAAATACTGATTTTCAATCTGTGCCATGTGAGGCTCTTAAGTGTGCTGCAAACATTTCTAAAGACCATTACATTTTAAAAGACATTCAAAGCATAGTAAGTATATTCTTTTCTTTACTTTTTTTTTTTTTGAGACAGAGCCTCAAGCTGTCCCCTGGGTAGAGTGCTGTGGCATCACAGCTCATAGCAACCTCCAACTCCTGGGCTCAAGTGAGTCTCCTGCCTCTGCCTCCCAAGTAGCTGGGACCACAGGCACCCGCCACAACACCCGGCTATTTTTTTTTTGGTTGCAGCTATCATTGTTGTTTGGTGGGCCCAGGCTGGATTTGAACCTGCCACCTTAGGTGTATGTGGCTGGCGCCTTAGCCGATTGAGCCACAGGCACTGAGCCTATTCTTTTTCTATATTTTTGAGATAGAGTTGCTTTGTCACCCTCAGTAGTGTGCCCTGGCATCACAGCTCATAGCAACCCCAAACTCCAAACTCTTGGGCTTAAGTGACTCTCTTGCCTCAGCCTCCCTAATAGCTGGGAGTATAGGTGCCCACCACAACACCTGGCTATTTTTAGAGATGGGGTCTTTCTCTGGCTCAGGCTTGTCTCAAACCCATGAGTTCAGGCAATCTATCCGCCTCAGCCTCCCAGAGTGCTGTTATAGGCATAAGCCTCTGTGCCCAGCCTTATTCCCACTTTATTGAGGAGGCATAAAGAAGCTAATTAATTTGTTCAAGGTTTCACAGGTAGCTAAGTAGCTAAGCAGGGTTTTAAACCCAGGAAGTCTGACTCAAGTTTGTGCTCTCATGGGCAGTGTGCCTTTTATCCTGCTAGATATAACTTTTAGCATAACAAAGATTCCCTCAAACTGATAACAAGTACAGCATGAATGCATATAAAAATAACATTTATTGGCTCGGTGCCTGTGGCTCAATCGGCTAAGGCGCCAGCCACGTACACCTAAGGTGGCGGGTTCGAATCCCCAGCCTGGGCCCGCCAAACAACGATGGCTGCAACCAAAAAATGGCCGGGCGTTGTGGCGGGCACCTGTGGTCCCAGCTA
>CAUYQV010072545.1:0-27008 GCA_963574575.1 Galagoides demidoff | reverse complement strand
CGCCAAACAATAATGATGACTGCAACCAAAAAATAGCCGGGTGTTGTGGTGAGTGCCTGTGATCCCAGCTACTTGGGAGGCAGAGGCAGGAGACTCGCTTGAGCCCAGGAGTTGGAGGTTGCTATGAGCTGTAATGCCATGGCACTCTACCCAGGGGGACAGCTTGAGGCTCCGTCTCAAAAAAAAAAAGAATCAACTGTTCCTATACATTGACTTCTACAAGTTGAAACAGCAAGGATACCAACGGGGCACATACATTTCCTCTCAGTCTTAGTCATTTCAATCATTTACTGATATGGGAATTCTCTATTTTTTCCTAATTATGAAGATCCATTGCTTATCTAATACCAGCTTTTCCAAAATAGTGCTTTTGTGCACCCCGTAAATATAGATAGTTATGATGTAAGCCAAATAAATAATAATAAGGAAGTAAAGCTTACTGATATATAACTACATTTGAAATAAAGCATTATAGACGTATGCACATATGCAGCTGTGTAGACAGACAGACATGAACGCTTCATATTTTGCCTAAGTTCCACTATTAACACCACAGGAGAAACTTCAGATGAGTCAAAAAGTTTACACAAATGAACAGCTGCCCCAAGACTCCAAACATAATTATGTTTTAGGGTTCCCCAACAGCCAATTTGTACAGGCAAGTCTTTGAACATCTCCAGACCTTACCTTCCCTTATCTGTAAAATGAAGGATCTGAGAAACACAATCTTCTAGCTCTAAAAATCTTGGATAAAAAATAATTCTTCAAGAGGCTTCTCTTTTGAGGCTGCCCTGTTCTCTGAGATGAGTTGTGTTTCTAGCTGTTTTCATGGGACAGTATTTCCTCACTCTCTCATCATCAGTAGCAGAATGTTAAAAAAAAAAAAAAAAGCTGACAGGGACTTTGAGACCTAGGTTTGTATTTTCAAGAAAAAAAATGTTCTTAATCAGTCCTTTTAATTGAAAGTAAATTGACGATAGAAATGAGATTACTGCAGGGAAAGGTATAGGATGGCTCTGTTTACAGACTTCAGAGCCAGTAGCCTTTCCATGAGGGGCCCATTCAAAGGAAAGGTGCCCTGTGGGCAGAAAGCAATCACAAATAAGGTATTAAGTTCCATTGTTAATTGGATCCCTTGAAACCTCACTTACCCAAATGATAAAATGTAAAATTAGTGAGAAACTCTTTAAGAAAAATGCCACTACCACATAAAACTCCCTATCCTTCCTAAACATTACTGAGTTATCAGATTAGGGTACCTTTTATTCATATATTAAATTAAAAAATCTTATACCAATGAGGGGTGGTTAGAGACAGATCCCTCCATGGCTTTGTTGATCTACATTTGTCTATTGCAAGGGGAATTGTGGTTTGACTGTTTATGACTTTTGCTGTTAGACCCCTACCCACCCATCCGTGACACTTCCACATGCCAGCATTCCTGGATCAGCGGTTGTCAACACTTTGGTTAATTGGCAGTGATGAATTGTGGTCTCTTTTCCAGGAAAAGCCAGCATTCTATTTTTTTTCTGAATGTATGTCATGGTGAAGTTGGTAAGTAGTGTATTTGTGTCTGCTGAAGATCACGGTCTGTAAGACCAAAAATGTTGAATATTGATAATTTTTAAATCCATTTATGTCAAGCAATGGCTATTTTTTTTTTGTCATGATACACAAACGCAAATATGGTGAAGAAGCGATGTGATTTGTAAGTAGCTGAGATAGAGGAAAAACTGATAGTGGCAGATTTTGAAGGAAATGATGAGGACATATTCACTCATTTAGAATTCGTAGCGGTGGAAGGTGAAAGTATACATTAGAGGAAGAAAGTGAAGAGGAGGAAGAAGGAGGAAGAGGAAGAGAAGGAGAAGAAGAACTATGGAGCCCAAAAGAAGAAGACCACTCCAACTAGTTGTAAAAATAGAGCAGCCTACAGTTCAGATGATGGCACCATCAGGAATGTTATGAAACTCACAGATGATAAAGCACTGGGGGTGATAACAATCAGCTAATATTATGAGGATTCAATCAGGAGTATGGTTGGGAATATAACCCAAATTCCCCTTGAATGTTTTCCAACTATTTATTGATGATAAAGCCATGGAAATAATTATCAAATTTACAAACCAGAAACTATATCTAGTTGAAAAGTTATGTAAGTATGCATTCATCCAAAATTCCAGTGATTTTGTAAAATAAGAAATATTAAAACAAATTGGAATTCTTCTACATGCCAGTGTGTCCTGGCAAGATAAAGACAACATCTGAGAATGTTTCAGTGAGGAGAATTTTCCTGTTTACTGTGCTACATTTTCAGAGCACACAATGTGACTTCTAAGGAAATATCTACATTTTGAGGATTCTCCAATATGTGAAGCTGCAGACAGCATGATAAGCCTGCTCCAGTTTGAAACCTTTGGACTATGGTCCTAAGTAAGCTTTTACATTACTACAGTCCTCACGAGTCTGTCTCTGTCGATGAGGAATTGGTGTCTTCCCATGGGCATTGTCCATTCAGACTCTACAGACCAACCTCACGTGGAAGTGTGGAATGGCAGGGAATCTTTTGTGTGATTCTTCTATAAACTACTATGGTAGAGTTATATAGAGTAAAATCAAAGAACCTGCTCTGCGATTCTACAAGGACTGGTTCACAACTGTCATTTGGATCAGTCTGGAAGAAATACTAACATGAACAGAAAGTTTACCTCCATGGCCCTGACTTTCAACTTGATTCGGAAGAATACAACTGTAAAAGGAATTTGTCTCAAGAACTCAGGGCAGCAATGATGAAAAACTCTCCACCTGGTACATTAACATTCACCTTCTCTCCCTATGTGACATTAGTAAGTTATATTCCAAAGACAAGAAAGTTAGTTACAGTACTTTCCACACAGCAAAAAGATACAAACGTGATGGATAACATGCCTGATATAATCCACTTTCATAATTCTACCAAAGCAGGTGTTGATGTACTTAGTAAGTGTGTGAGAACATATTTCTTTCACCAAGGAACTGGTGAAAGAAAGTTCCCTGGCAATTTTCTTCAGCATCATTGACATTGCAGCATACAATATAATGTGATTTGGGGGGAATAAATACCCATTGGTCACAACTTCATTTGAAGAAATAATAGAGAAGAAAATATTTCGTGAAAAATTTTACAAGACAGCTCTATGAAGAACGCCTAAGGAGCCACACCCAAAGGTGTGACTTTTCTACGGCAAATACACAATGGCAGTGAATCTCTCTGGACACGAGTGCAGTCAAGGACAAGGCACGGTGGCAAGAAGAACCGATCATATCAACCAAAAGGAAGAGTTAGGAGACCAGCAGTGAAAAGCTGACCAAAAGAACATTGCTGCTACCTTTGTGTCAGTGGGAAAGAGTGGAAATCTATGAAGGCACGTAGTGAACACAGCAAAATACATCTGCCCCAGCCACATGTCTAAGGAAGAAAATATAGTAAACAGAACATGTAGATGATGTGCAGCCACAAATCAAAAGAAGAAAGAATAATGAAAATGACATGAAGACAATGTGACTACAGTGTTATTAGTTACTTGTACAATGATATGTAAAATATATAGGTTTTTCAAAAAATTATAGTACTGTTTATTCTGGGGTCAGTGACTGACCCCCATAAGTGTTCACTGGGTTACTGAATTGCCATTGGTTGCGACTGCTGTAACTCATTAAGCATAAGTGAGGCACAGAGCTAACTGTCAGGGTTATAAAGATGAGAAAATTAGGGGAGCTCCTGTGGTTCAGTGGGCAGGGTGCTGGCCCCATATACCGAGGGTGGCAGATTCAAACCTGGCCCCAGCCAAACTGCAAACAAACAAAAAATAGCCCAGTGTTGTGCCAAGATCCTGTAGTCCCAGCTACTCGAAGGCTGAGACAGGAGAATTGCCTAAGCCCAGAAGTTGGAGGTTGCTGTGAGCTGTGATACCATGGCACTCTACCAAGGGCGATAAAGTGAGACTCTGTCTTTAAAAAAAAAGAGATAGAGAAAAAAAAATTGTATTACCTGTCCAGGAATCTATTTGTAAGTTGTGTAACAAATAGGAAAATAAAGGTAAAATCTATATAGTGTTGGCAACATTCCAGGCACCCTGGGTCAGGCACACGTATTATTTTAGCTTCAATGCTAGAAACCAATTGGGTAGGTATATACAGGAGAGCCCCTGAAATGACCACCTCCCTACAGTTGACCACCTCCCTCCTTAAGTTGACATAATTTTCATAGATGAGACACGCACTGCACGCACATATCAGTACAGTAGGCCTACTTCCTTATGTTGACCACCTCCATATTGTGACCAGTTTGTTACAATCTCTTGAGTGGTCCACTAAGGTATATACTTTCTCTCAGTGAGAGACTTGAGAGTCACAGGGATGAAACAGTATGCCCAAGCTGTAGTCAGTACAGCTGGGATCTGCTCTGATGGTTTCTGACTTCATAGATTTCATTCACTCAGGACAGTATCACTCAACCAAGCAAATTCATTGTAATATTCCTCTATGACAAGTACAAGGGGGCCAAGAAAAATATGCAAATAAATCTGCATTGAGAAAGCAGAGAAAACTCAACATTGTGTAGGAAATATGTGAACTGTGTCTCAAAGAATGAGGATTTTACTTCAAGGAAAAAGGTATTCAAAGCAACATAAACAGTATCATATATTCTAGCTTATGACAAAAATTTGACCTATGTAATAGGAAGCTACAACAAAAATGCATTAAGCTTCCCAAACCTTTATTCCCTTTCAACAATAATATATTCAAAGAGTAAATGGGATGTATTTAACAAATACAGATTGGGAAGATCAACATCATTTTGAAGAGCAGACCATGAGACCTACTTTTTAAAATGTTTCTATTCATTCAATAAATACTTATTTTGTTCAAGGATTTATTCACAATTTAATGAAATCTTGCATTTGTGTAAGAGTTGCCATTTCAGAATACTTCTTTACTATAGCTAGGATCTGAACTGTTATTTGGGGTATCATCGCTCTTTCAGCCTCAAGGTTTTTACCAAGACTGTATCAAGTAATTGAAGAACAAAATATACTAGAACAAAGAGCAGGTTATTGAAATTAGAATTCAGTCCGAATGGGTTTTGATCAATTTTACATTATATGCTAATACAAATATTCAAGGCTTTCTGTGGCACCTTGGAAATCACCAATATAAAACTCGAAAACAAACTAAATGGCTTTTCTCACATGAGATAGTAGAGAAGATGTGATGAGTTGGTGACAAGTGATTGTGCAATATAAATATTCTCTTTGTATTTACCAAATGCCATGGGTTTTCTAAATCTGCCAAATCATGTGTTTAGAGATGAATATTGGTACTACTTCTTCTTGGGTTAAATCTCTAAATAATAACTAGCAAGTATGCCTATGCCTGGGACTCTTAAATTCATAACATTCGTTACTTAACTATGAAGAAATCTTTCACTCACTGCACGGTCATTTCATTTTGCAATGTGTGTAGTGGCTCATATGACACATTCTCATTTAACAGCACCCAGCTTGTTTGATACCGGTAGTATAATAATATATTAAATAAAGATCTTATCATGCATCTAAATTTTGTAACATATATGGTTAAAAATCTACCGGAGGAATTTCATCTCTCAGGGAAGCAGATAATGGGGTAAATTTTCAGTTCCTCATGAAGTTTTTTTCTGATCTTACATCATAATCTACTGTGTGCTTTACCATATTCCTGTGCTCATGTAGAACTGTACTTATATTTTCATTTTTAATATTTACCCATTTATCTTTTATATCCCTTACTGTAAGATATTTGAAGGCATTTTTTTTATCACAAGTACGTAGCATAGTTTTTGATATATTGTATAATAAAATTCAAAAGAGTTCCCTAAGTCAATGAAAACTGAAGGAAAGTTTTATTTTATATTTATTTTATTTCATTTTTACTGTTGGGAATTCATTAAGAGTACAAAGTACCAGGTTACATTGATTACATTTGTTAGCCAAAGTCCCTCTTATAATTGTGTCCCATCTCCAAAAGGTGCATCACACACTGTGTCCCCTCCACCTCTTCCCTCCTTCCCCTACCCTCACCATGTACTAGGTCATAAATTGTCCTCATATCAGAATTGAGTACATAGGATTCTTGCTTCTCCATTCTTGTGATGCTTTACTAGGAATAGTGTGTTCCACTTACATCCAGTTTAATACAAAAATGTAAAGTCTCCATCTTTTTAATGGCTGAATAGTATTCCATGGTATACATATACCACAGTTTGTTAATCCATTTCTGGGTTGATGGGCATTTAGGCTGTTTCTACATTTTGGTCATTGTAAATTGAGCTGTGATAAACAATCTAGTGCAAGTGTTCTTATGGTAAAAAAATTTTTCTCCTTGTGGGTAGATGCCCAGTAGAGGGATTGTGGGATTAAATGGGAGGTCAAGTTTGAGTTCTTTGAGAGTTCTCCATACTTCCTTCCAAAAAGGTTGTATGAATTTGCAGTCCCACCAGCAGTGTAAAAATGTTCCCTTCTCTCCACATCCTCACTAGCATCTGCAGTTTTGAGATTTTGTGATGTAAGCCATTCTCACTGCAGTTAGATCATACCTCAGGGTGGTTTTGATTTGCATTTCTCTAATAATTAGGGACAATAAGCATTTTTTTGTGTTAGCCATTTGTGTGTCTTTAGAGAAGGTTCTATTCAGTTCTCTTGCCCATTGACATAAGGGTTTGTTGGCTTTTTTCATGCTGATTAATTTGAGTTCTCTGTAGATCATAGTTATCAAGCCTTGGTCTGATTCAAAATATGCAAATATCCTTTCTTATTGTAGGTTGTCTATTTTCTTTGGTTGTTGTCTCCTTAGCTGTACAGAAGCTTTTCAGTTTAATTAGGTCCCATTTATTTATTTTTGTTGATGTTGCAATTGCCATGGAAGTCTTCATAAAATCTTTCCCTAGGCCAATATGTTCACATGTTTTTTCTAGGCTCTTTATGAGGATTTTTATCATTTCATGCCTTAAATTTAGGTCTTTTATTCATCTTGAATCAATTTTTGTGAGTGGAGAAAGTTGTGGGGCCAGTTTCAGGCTTTTACATGTAGATGTCCAGTTTTCCCAGCACCATTTATTGAACAGGGATTCTTTCCCCCAATGTATGTTCTTTTTGAGTTTATTAAAGATTAGGTGGTTGTAAGATGTTAGTTTTATTTCCTCATTTTTTATTCAATTTCAGATATCCATGTCTCTATTTGTGTAATAATGCCATGCTGTTTTGACCCCTATGGCCTTGGAGTACAGCCTAAAGTCTGGTAGGCTGATAGTCCCAACTTTGTTTTTATTATGAAGAACTGCCTTAGCTAAACGTGTTTTTTTCTGGTTCCATACAAAATGAAGAGTTCTTTTCCCCAAGTCTTGAAAGTACAATGTTGGTATTTTATTTTATTATTAAATCATAGCTGTGTACATTGGTACTGTCATGGGGTAGAGTGTGCTGTTTTTATACCCAATTTGAAATATTTTCATCAAACTGGTTAATATAACCTTCATGTCATTTTCTTAGTTACTATGTTAAGACATTTATATACTAGCTTTAGAAAAATTCACATGTACCCTTATAAGATAGATCATAGGCATGATCCCACCAATCACCCTCTCTCCACCTATCCTCCCCCCCTTCCTTTTCCCCTTTCCCCATATTGTTGGGCTATAAGTGGGTTAACAGCTTTCCTGTAAATGCTATAAGTTAGTTTCATAATAGGGCTGAGTACATTGGACACTTTTTCTTCATTCTTGAGATACTTTGCTAAGAAGAATATTTTCCAGCTACATCCATGTAAACATGAAGGAGATAAAGTCTCCATCCTTCTTTGGGGCTGCATAGTGTTCCATGGTGTACATATGCCACAATTTATTGATCCATTCATGGATCAGAGGGCACTTGGGCTTCTTCCATGATCTAGCAATTATGAATTGGGCTGCAATAAACATTCTGGTACAAATATCTTTGTTGTAGTGTGATTTATGGTCTTCTGGATATATACCTAGTAGAGGGATTGTAGGATCAAATGGCAGGTCTATTTTTAGTTCTCTAAGTGTTCTCCAGATGTCTTTCCAAAAGGGACCTATTAGTTTGCAACCCCAGCAGTAGTGTAAAAGTGTTCCCTTTTCTCCACAACCACACCAGCATCTGTGATTTGGGGATTTTGTGATATGGGCTAATCTTACTGATGTTAGGTGGTATCTCAAAGTAGTTTTGATTTGCATTTCTCTGATTATTAAGGATGATGAGCATTTTTTCATATATCTGTGGGCCATGCACCTGTCTTCTTCAGAGAAGTTTCTCTTCAAGTCCCTTGCACACCCTGAGATGGGATCACTTGTTCTCTACTTGCTAATATGTTTGAGTTCTCTGTGGATTCTGGTTATTAACCCTTTGTCAGAGACATAACCAGCATATATCTTCTCCCATTCTGAGGGTTGTCTTCTTGCTTTACTTACTGTGTTCTTCGCTGTGCAGAAACTAATGTTGGTATTTTAATAGGGATAGCATTAAATAGGTGGATTGCTTTTGGAAGTATAGACATTTTAACAATGTTGATTCTTCCCAGACATAAGCATGGTATGTTCTTCCATTTGTTAATATCTTCTAATATTTCTTTTCTTAGGGTTTCATGATTTTCTTTATAGAGGTTCTTCATCTTTTTTATTAGGCATAGTCCTAGATATTTCATTTTCTTTGAAGCTATTGTGAAGGGGACTGTGTCCTTAATTAACTTCTCATCTTGACTATTATTGGCATATACAAAGGCTACTGATTTGTGGACACTGATTTTATATTCTGAGACATTACTGTATTTTTTGATCACTTCTGGGAGTCTTGTTGTTGAGTCTTTATAGTTCTCTAAGTATAAGATCTTATCTTCAGGAAAGAGGGAGAGTTTGACCTCCTATGCTCCCATTAGGAGGCCCTTTATTTCCTTCTTTTGCCTGATTGTATTGGCTAGAACTTCCTGGCAATAGAGGAAAAACCTTGTATGGTTCTAAGTGGAAAAGCTTTCAGTTTTACTCCACGCAGTAAAATATTAGTGGTGAGTTTGTCATAGATGGCTTTGATCAGTGTAAGAAATGTGCCACCTGTTCCTATACTCTTCAGTGTTCTAATTAGAAAAGGATGCTAGATTTTATTGAATACATTTTATGCATTAATTGAGAGGATCATATGGTCTTTGTTTTTGCTTCTGTTGATATGGTGAATTACATTTATGGACTTGAGTATGTTAAACTAGCCTTGCATCCCTTGGGTGAAACCTACTTGATCATGATGTATGACTTTTCTGATGAGAAGCTGTAATCTATTGGCTAGGATTTTGCTGAGAATTTTTGCATCTATATTTCTTAGTGAAATTGGTCTGAACTTCTCCTTTTTTAGTTGGTCTTTTCTTTGTTTTGATGTCAGGGTAATGTTTGCTTTATAGAATGTGTTGGGAAGATTACTTCTTCCTCAATTTTTTGAATAATTTCTGCAGTATGGGAATAAGCTCTTCTTTGAAGTTTTGATAGAATTCCAGTGTTAAGCCATCTGGACCAGGGCATTTTATAATTGGGAGATTTTTTATTGTTTCTTTGATCTCAGTGCTTGAAATTGGTCTATTCAGAAGCTCTATTTCTTCCCAGCTAAGTCTAGGGAGAGGGTGTGATTCCACATATTGATCCATTTCCTTCACTTTGTCAAAATTTCTGGGCACACATTTTCTCATAGTATTCAAAGACAATCTCTTATACCTCTGTGGCATCTGTTGTTATTTCCCCTTTATCATTTCTGATTGAGGTTACTAGAAATTTTACTTTTCTATTTCTGGTTAGCTTGGCCAAAGGTTTATCGATTTTATTTATTTTTAAAACAAAACTCACTATTTCATTAATTTTCTGGGTGGTTCTTTTGTTCATAATTTCATTAATCTCTGGTTTAATTTTAGATATTTCTTTTATTCTTCTGGATTTAGGCTTAGATTATTCTTCTTTTTCCAGTTTCATAAGATGGCTTGTGGGTTTGTTGATGTGTTCTCTTTCTATTTTTCATATGTAGGCATCTAAAGCAATAAATTTTCCACTCAGGACTGCTTTTGCTATATCCCACAGATTTTAGTAGCTTGTGTCTTCAATGTTGTTATGCTCAAGGAAGTCAATGATTTCCTCTTTTATTTCTTCCTTCAATTCAGCATAAGTTTGTTTAATTTCTATGCTTTTGTGTGGGTTTGGATGTTCTTGTTGGAGTTGAGTTCCACCTTTAATGCCTTGTAATCTGAGAAAATACAAGGTAAAATTTCAATTCTTTCCATTCTTTTGAGGTTTGTTTTGTGTCCTATGATATGATCAATTTTGAAGAATGTTCCATGGGCTGGTGAGAAGAACGTATAATCTTTTATTTCTTTTAAATTTATTTTATTAAGTCAAATACACATAGATCGTGAATACATTCATGTATATGTAGGGTACAATGTGCTGATTTTTTTTAATACCATCTGCCATGGTTACATTAAACCAATTAACATAGCTTTTACCTCATTTATTTGATTATTGTGACAAAACATCTGTGTTCTACACTTTATAGATTTGACTTGTACCCTTGTCATATGCTTCATAGGTGTGGTCCCACCTTTTACCGTCCCTCTGTCAAACCTCCCCCCACCCCTCCTTTCCCACTCCATTTCTCTCCTTCATCCTGGGCTATAGTTGTGTTCTATCTTTCATAAGAAACTGTGAGTAAATATAAGTAGGTTTCATAGAAGTACTGAGTACATTGGATACTTGTTCCTCCATTCTTGAGACATTTTACTCAGGAGAATATGGTCCAGATCCCTCCATGTAAACATAAAAGAGGTAAAGGCTTCATCTTTTTTAAGGCTGCATAGTATTCCATGGTATACATATACCACAATTTATTAATACATTCATGGGTCGATGAGCATTGGGCATCTTCCGTGACTTGGCTATTATGAATTGAGTTGCAATGAATAATTTGGTGCAAATATCTTTTTTGCAAAGTGATTTTTGGTCTTTGGATATACTCCTAGTAGAGAAATTGCAGAATCCAACATCAGGTCAATTTTTAGATCCCTGAGTGTTCTCCAAACTTCTTTCCAAAAAGAGTGTACTAGCTTGCATTCCCACCAGCAGTGCAGAAGTGTTCCCTTTTCTCCACATCCATGCCTACATCTGTAGTATTGGGATTTTGTTGTGTGGGTTACTCTTACTGGAGTTAGATGGTATCTCAAAGTGGTTTTGATTTGCATTTCTCTGATGATTAAATATGGGAGTATACCTAACAAAGGACATGAAAGATCTCTATAAAGAGAACTATGAAACTGTGAGAAAAGAAATAGCAGAAGATGTCAAAAATGCAAAAACATACCATCCTCATGGCTGGGAAGAATCAACATTGTTAAAATGTCCATACTACCTAAAGTGATTTACAGATTTAATGATTTAATGCAATTCCTATTAAAGCACCTCTGTCATAGATCTGAATGCAATTCCTATTAAAGCACCTCTTTAAAGATCTGAAAAAACTAGTACTTCATTTTATATGGAATCAGAAAAAACCTCAAATAGCCAAGACATTACCCAGAGATAAAAAGAAATCAGGTGGAATCATGCTACCAGACTTCAGATTATACTGTAAATCTCTAGTGATCAAAACAGCATGGTATTGGCACAAAATTAGAAAGGTAGATGTATGGAATAGAATTGAGAACCAAGAGATGAACTCAGGCACTTATCACCATTTGATCTTCAATAAACCTATCAAAAACTTAAACTAGGGAAAAGACTCCCTGTTTAACAAATGGTGCTGGAAGAATTGGCTGGCGACTTGTAGAAGACTGAAACTGGACCCACACCTTTCACCTCTAACAAAAATTGACTCTCACTGGATAAAAGATTTAAACCTAAGACATGAAACCATAAAGATTCTTGGAAAGAGCGCAGAAATACTTGAAGAAATTGGTCTGGGAGAAAACTTTATGAGGAAGGCCCCCAGGACAATTGAAGCAATACCAAAAATACATTACTGGGATCTGATCAAATTAAAAAGCTTCTGTACTGCCAAGAACACAGTAAGTAAACAAGTAGACTGCCCTCAGAATAGGAAAGGATATTTGCAGGTTACGTTTCTGACGAAGGTCTGATAACCAGAATCCACAGAGAACTCAAACTTATTAATAAGAAAAGAAAAAAGTGATCTCATTTTCACTATGGGCAAGAGACCTGAACAGAAGCTTCTCTGAAGAAGAGAGGCACATGGTATTTGGACACATGAGAAAGGAATGTATATTCTTAACTTTAGGATGGAGTGTTCTATATATGTCTATCAAGCATGGTTGTTCTAGGGTTGCATTTAGGTCCCTTGTTATCTCTGTTTACATTCTGTTTAGAAGATCTTTACAGCTCTATAAGAAGAGTGTTAAAGTCCCCTGATATTATGGTGTTACAGGATATCATATTGCTCAGACTAATTAAGTCTGTTTCAGGAAACTGGGAGCATCAAATTTGGGTATATAAATATTTAGAATTGAATTGTCCTCTTGTATTTTTCCCTTGACCAATATGAAGTGTCCATCTTTGTCTTTTTTGACTTCAGTTACTTTACATCCACTTGTATCTGAAAATAAGAATGCAATCCCGCTTTCCCTTCTGAAGTCCAGCCTAAAAAATTGTCTTCCAACCCTTAACTCTGAGTTTTAGTTTGTCCTTTGAGGTTAGGTGTGTTTCCTGCAGACAGCAAATGGATGGCTTGGGTTTTTGTTTGTTTGTTTGTTTGTTTGTTTATCCAATCAGCCAATCTATGCCTCTTCAGGGGGAATTCAAGCCATTAAAATTTACTGAGAAAATTGATAAGTGTGGTGGAATTCTGTTCATCTTATTTTGTGGAAGTCTATTGCTAAGTTTTATCTTTTACATCATTGTGGAAGCTAGGTTTTGTCCTTTAGTTTCTGGGTGCTTACTTTGCTGGTGGACCATTGTGATGGTCACTGTGAAGAACAGATTGAAGTATTTCCTGTAGAGCTGGTCTTGTGGCACATTTCCTCAGTGTTTGCATATGAGTAAAAGATTTAATTTCTTCATCAAATTTAAAGCTTAGCTTAGCAGGATATAGAATTCTGGGATGGCAATTGTTTCGTTTATGTAGATTAAAGGTAGATGATCATTGTCCTCCGGCTTGAAAAGTTTTCATTTGAGAAGTCTGCATTCCCTGATGTATTTGCCTAAATAGGTAAATTGGCAGTTACTCCTTACTGCTTGCAGAATTTTTTGCTTTGCCTTGATTTTGGACTGGTTCATCACAATGTGTCTTGGAGAAGCTCTATTTGAGCTGAGGTGACCTGGGGTCTGACATCCCTCTAAAAGGAGTGTGTCAGAATCTTTGGTGATACATGGGAAATTTTCATTTATAACCTCCTCTAATAGGACTTCCATTCCTCTGTGGCTGTCTTCTTCCTCCTCTGGGATACCTATAACTCATATATTTGGATGCTTCATGGAGACCCATAATTCTGTCAGTGAACCTTCTGCTTTCTCTTTTTTTTCTGCCTCTTTAACTATCTGAGTTATCTTAAGAGCTTTGTCCTCTACCTCTGAGATTCTTTCTTCTGCATCATTTAATCTGTTAATGATACTTCCTATTGCATCTTTAAGTTCCCCAATTGACTGCTTCAATTCCTTTATCTCTGCTATATCCTTTCTATATTCTTCATATCATTCATCTCTTATTGTATTCTGTTTTTGGATTTCCCTTTGGTTATTTTCCACTTTCTCAGCAATTCCCCTCATTGTTTTCATCATTGTATTTTAAATGCCCCTTCTGTCACTTCTAACATTTCTTTATAGGTGGAATCCTCTGTAGTAGCTATCTCATGGTCCCTTGGGGGCGAGGAGTTTCCTTTGGTCTGGTTTTTCAAATTGACAGGATTTTTCTGTGGTTTCTTCCTCATGTTTGTTTTCTTTTATCTGTTTCCTTGCCCAATTTTTCTTTCACTTCCTCTTGCTCTTTAAGTTACTATTCCTCTTTCCTAAGGTGTTGATGAGTCCTTTTGGTACATGACTAAAAGGTTGAGAAGATTGAAGGGCAAGAAGGGAAAAAAAATGAATAAAAAAGAGAAAGAAAATTGGGTGAGTGAAAGGGAAGATTGACAACAAGAAGAAAGGCACAGAAAGAGGGAGACAGGAGTAATAAAGGTGCACAGTCAGGTATTTGGACCCATACCTTAAGAACTCCCCAACCTCTGGGGATGCTGGATTGGGTGGTTACCTTGAGGTCTGCAGCTCTTTGCTAGCCTGGGTAGACACAATATCCCACCACCAAAAATAGAGAAGAAAACAAAAATACTGTAAGTCAAACCAAGACAGACAAACAAAAAAACCTTGCAGGATAAAATTGGGAGAAAAACAAATAACAGGAGCAGAAACACTAGGAAAAACTAAGCTCTTGTTGTCAAAGAAGGAAACAATAAACATTTATATTTACACTTAGAAAAATGAAGAAAAAAAATAAATCTGGGGGGAAAAGTTGAAATAAAAAAAGCAGAAACAAAATAAAGCATTCTATATATTTTGTTGAATATTGCCTGGGCAACAGGTGATCTGGGGTATGAGATGCTAATCACAATGCTGATACAGCTGTGTAAGATGGAGACTATAGGCCTCTGCTGACCTCTTTGCTCTCAAACCCCATAGGGTTGAGAGCTGGAATCTCTGGAATCTCTCTTCAGCCCACTTTTGCAGAAGCTTTCCCAGGAAAGCATGTGTCTCTGGGATCTGTCCTGAAGTGGCTGCCCACTTATCAGGTGCACAAAAGTTGTCCTCACGCGAAGCCTCTGAGAGCCGAGGCTGCAAGGCACCTCTCCTACTGTGGAATCTGAAAGCTCTGCTTTCCCTCAGAGTCTCAGTTTCAGCCTCTGGGTGCTGTTCAAAGTCACTAGATCACTTACCCAAGGTCTCCCAGCACAGGCCTCACTCTGGGACTATGAGGGAAGAGCCTGCAGGGCTGCTTTCCCACAATGGCTGCATGGGGCCCACAACCCAACAATGAAATCTCTGTTCTGGCCCAGTGGCTCACTCCCAAACTCCGCACATCACTCAAAGTCACTTTATACATTTGCCCATGGTCTCCCAAGGTAATTCAACCAAGTACCACAGACCAAAAGACAAAACAACCTGCAAGTAAGGCCTTCCCTGTCTACAACCTTACTGTTGCTATAGCTACAGCTGCGGCAGCCACTACAGCCTCAAACCGAACACAACCACTTGCCACTTCTCCACTGCATTTGTCCTCCTCCTGGGGTCCAGAAGTTTCCCACTGCCTCCCTGCATCCCCAAAGGGATGTTTCTGAGCAGAACCCATACGCCAGAGGTGCCTGGAGTCTTTTCTCCCCAATCTCATTGTGCCTGTTTGCAAAGAAGCTGATACTCAGCAACCATCTTGCTTCACTAACCAGAAAGTATTATTTTAAATTTATCCTTATAACAACTTGTGTCCATGTCTTTTGCACACTTTTTAATGGAGTTGTTCTTTTTTTCTTGCTGACTTATTTTTTAAAAGAAAATAGACAAAAAAAAGAAAAGCTCAACATCACTAATCATCAAGGAAATGCAAACTAAACCCACAATGAGATATCACCTTACTCCTGTTAAAATGTCTTTTATTAAATATCCAAAAACAACAGATGCTGGCATGGGTGCAGAATTCTATAGACTGTTGGTGGGACTACAAATTAGTACAACCTCTATAGAAAATGGAATGAAGATTTCTCAAATAACTAAAAGTAGACCTACCACTTATTTCATCCCACTACTAAGTATCTACCGAAAGGAAAAGATATAATTTAATCAAAAGATACCTGTATTCAAATGTTTATTGCAGCACAATTCCCAATTGCAGAGATCTATAATCAACCCAGGTGCCCATAAATTCATGAAAGGATTAATAAAATATGGTATACGTTACGTATACCATGGCAAACTACTCAGTCATAGAAAAGGATGATAAATGCTTTTGCAACAATTTGGAAGGAATTGGAGATTACTCTCCTAAGCAAAGTATCTCAAGAATGGGAAATTAAACATTACATGTACTCTCTAATAAATTAGAAACTAACCAAGGGGCTCACAAGTGCACAGAGGGAAGTAAAAGTCATTGGAAATCAAGAAGGGAGGTGGGAGGGGGCAAAAACCCAGCTGACAGTTACTAGGAACACTATTCAAGTAAATGTAGATTTCTCACTCAAGTCAAAAACATTTATACCCTTTTAATATTCTGAAATAAAATAAATAAATAAATAAAATTATCATTATAATAAACTTTTCAGCAGAAATCCTTATAATTATGTAACCTAATCGTATGTCCCCTTGTATTAACTCAAAATTTAAAAAAATAATGAAGAAGGTGATTTTTAAAATTATCTAACGAACCCCAATACAGGGCCTCAATATCTTTAATTTTCTATGAACATTCAATGCACTATGAGTCTCACCCCCAATTTTCTACTATCCAAAAGTATATTCACAGAAATATACATCATTTTCTTATAAGAAATACACATAGTTATTTATTTTTTCTGAGATAACTCAGAATAACTCTCACTCCCAATTTTCTACTATACAAAGATATATTCACAGAAAATATACATCATTTTCTTATAAGAAATACATGTAGTTATTTATCCTTTCTGAGATAACTCAAACCTATTAACACAATTGAGCCAATTTCCATACAGTAAAATTTAAAATTTAAATGCCCACATAAATACTTTAGGAAATTAGAACTCTGTGTGGGTTTTTTAAAATTTATTTTTATTCCTCCTCCCCACCAGAGGTTAAGAAGAATTTATTTATTTGTTCATTTTGTTTTGTTCTGGGTTTGTTTGTTTGTTTGGTACTTTTTAAAATTTCAGGTTAATATGAGGGCACAAGTGGTTAGGTTACATCGTTTCATTTCTAAGGTTAAATTTAAGTTGAAGTTGAGCCCTTCATCCAGGGGTGTGCTGTGTGTGCATTTGTGCCCTTACAAATGCACACTTCCTGCAGTTTAATTTATGTACGCATTTTCATTTTATCCCAAAACATCTTCCTTCAGCTCCAAAAATGTGATCAGTGCTGTATGAAGGGGAGCAGGGATTATAGAAGAGAATATCCTCAATTCTTGCCCCTTTAAAACTCCCAACCTGATGAAGGAACCAAGATGCAGTCAGAGAATAAGTGTTTTCACAGGTGCATCACAATATGGAAACAGACATGCGGGAGTAACTGTAAAACATCCTTATTTTTGGAACTGAGAAATAATTGTGAATTATGCTAATAGCGAAATCTAGGTCCCTTCTATTACAGCTGCCTTCCCTTTGAAATGCCTTTACTTTGATGGCTTTGTGAAATAAAGAGGGTCACTATTGTAGATAAGCTCTGAAAAGCAAATATTCATTTTAAAAAGGAGATACAGCACAGGTACATCAGCTATGCCAGTGCATTCAAACACATTTTAGCAAACATTGAAACTCCATCTGACACCACAATGATCTAAACAAAATTATAATAAAATTACCTGTAATTAGAGGCTAGCATTTCTCATGGAAAGCTTTCACCGTAGCCCTCTGGAAACAATAGAGTTTTCATTTCTGCTTGGCAGTGTTATGATCTTTGTTTGGATAAACAACATGTGGCATTTCAATAAGATTCTTTTTCCTAAAACAGCCAGTGAAGACTGGGGAAAAAACAGTTAGGCTGGCACAGACGGACCAGCATTAGTTTGCTTGTGTTTCATCACAGATAGCCCCTAAATCTCCATCCAGGTCAGCATATACTTAGGACTTGAAAAAATATTTGTTTCTGACTAGAGAACTTGAACTGCTTTTACCGTTATCCCAATGATGTAATACTTATATCTGATGAAAAACATCAACCATGACTTGCTTAACAGAGTCAGTTCTACAGCCTTAGAATCCTCAGATACAGAGTGGAGCAATAATGTCAAGTTCAGTTTTGGTAAATTCATTCCTGAGGAACTATGCTCTTTTCTTTCCATGTCTTCCACACCTACAGGCTTTCAGAGTACTTTGTTTATACTTTTCTTTCACATATCCTACCCAGTATACCAAGGCGGGAAGCTGTATCAGCCACCAGAGACAGCTCAACCTCCTTTCCTAATCCGCCTCGCCTCGAAGATGAATAGTGAGCTCATCGCCTCGAAGATGAATAGTGAGCTCATCTTTTTGAAATAACAACCAATATTTTCCAGACATCTACATCCTCCCGTCCTTCTATTATTTAAATAGGTTCATTTGTTGTTTTAGAAAAGTGAAGAAATGAGATTTTAGTTTTAAAAACATAGATATTTCTATTTTTTAATACAAGAACAGGACATAAATGTAAGGTATTGGTATGGTAAATATGTGTTTTCTGTCCTGGTAAGAAAGAGAAGAAAAATACATCTATGAATTAGATACGGGTCTTTCTATACTACAGAGGATGCTCCTGTACTTTGCTCTTATCCCCTTCCCAAATTCAACCTCAAGGGGGCGCTGGTAATAATAGAATCTCAGGTAGGTTTAGCGTCTGAGTGTGAGGGTGACCTGTGAACCTGCTTTCCTAGGTAAACTTGTGGAAAGTGGTAGCACCTTGCATGGGACACTGGATGTGTATTCAGTGGATTTGAGATGCTCTTCCTGAATCAGAACTGCAGAGTCTTTCGGCTGCATTGCCTACATGCATGGATATGTGACACCAGGAGCTATGAGACTCTGGAGGCCAAGCCACGTGGACCCAGAGGAGGCAGCAATCTCTGCATCTCACCTTCCAGGGGCAGCCTAGTATGCTCCCTCCTTCAGTGAGACTACCAATTCACGAGGCTGGAGGTAAGCGTTCTTTGAAATAATCAAACAACTTTACCGTATTTCACTTTGGACATTAGTTATCGTTTCTTTCTGAGTAGATTGTGAATTCCTGAAGAATAAAATCAGGGTTTTTTTTTTGTTTGTTTGCTTTTTTGTTTTTGTATCCTCAATCCCTAATGTAGTGCAGAAACATCCTGAGGACTAAATAAATATTTGGAATGTGCTGATCAAATTAATTGATGTATGTTTAATAAGAAATCAGAAAATAGTCCTGACTGGGAAAGATGAAAATGAGTTAAAAGTCCTAAACGCAGGTAAAATTGAAAGACATTTTTTTTTGAATGATGATAACATTAAAAATCAAACAAAGGGAAGATAAATCAACTTCATATTCTACTTTGTATGGTCCATGAATATAACCATGGACAAAAGTAATCTTGCTTTTTTTTTATACTTAAAGCACACTAAAAAAAAATCAATATTATTAGCCTAAGTAAAATTTCACCCTGACATAACCTCCCTGATGGCCAGGAAAGAATACTAATGGTCTTGTTGTAGTTCTTTGAACAACCTGCAATGTCAATATTAATTAGCTTCACTTTTCTTGCTTGCCAGATTCTATCTGCAACCAATTCATAATTTTGTTCCTCAAACTTCTGCCCAAATAGACAACTTTTCTGGTAAACACTCAGCTTTCCCTTCCCAGGTACTGACATCTCTATAATGTCCCTGACAGCCTTCAGAGAATGTTTTGCCCCTCTTAAACTTTTTTTCTATACAAATGTGAAGACAAACTCCTTTATTTCCAAGGAAACTAAAACTCGGTTTCTCTCTTTGAAGCACAAAAGAAAAGGCTTATTCCCATCAGACTAAGTAAGCAAGCAATAAAACTTGAATCACAGGTGCAAGAAGTGTTTTTAATCCTGCCTGAAGAATGTTTATATATGTTGGCTAAATCCTTAGAGAGATGATTTATTGAGTAACATATTTATCTGCTGCAAAAGTAGCACTTAAAAATAAAGTCATGATCCCCCTGTGCAAATGGAAGTAAAAGACTCAACAAATCACTGCTGAAAAAAAAATAATTTAATTGTTTTAAACATTATTGATACTGTACTGGAAATAATCAAATTAGAGTAGGGAAATATGAGGAGAATTTCTTTGTAAGGGTAGCTTTTAAAAAATAGCCTGAAAAATTTTGTATCTGAATATGAAAGTAGTCTTCTTTCTTATTTAAAGACAAGTCAAAATACTATAATCAGTACTATAATCAAAATACCCAAATCAATTATTCTTCATGGAGGCTAGCCAGGATAAAATTCCAGGCGAAACCTCCTCTAGTTGAGAAGTCTGACAGGTATCTTTAGTCAGAAGGAGAGTTGAGCTATACATGCCAAACAATCACAAAATTTTTCCCAAAGTTTTTTGGCAGGGGGACAGAGAGTAAAGTGTGAGAAATAACTGGTTATTTCATGGGTTAGGGAAAAAATTAATTTGACTCCTGGAAAAACAGGGAAAATATTAAATCAGTAAAAACCAACCACAGGCTGCGAAATGAGTCAGACAAAGGAAAAGATGATAAAAGGGGAAAAGAATTGCTGAGGCAAAATCCAAGGAATTTAAGTTTCAATAGGTCTAATTTTGTACTGCCACATAAGTATTTTTCTTTTCTGTGATTGTATTTCATTGGAAGACTTAGTTGATTCTCAGCAAATCCTAAGCTATAAAAATGTCTATCTTAAGAGAAAAAAAAAGGCTTGCAAAAGCAGAGTAGCAAATAAAACTTTTTATCTTACTTTATTTTCCTTGCCTGAGTGGCTAATAATATTGAACATCTGATGATCAACCAAAGCTTCAGCAAATCCATGCTTCCATTGAAATCAGCTGAGCTGCTTTTAATTATCAGGTTTCTACCTCTTTTTATTCCCGGTCTCCTCTCTGTCTCTTTGACTGATCACCAAATTTATCCTGTTGCTTTCCATATCCTCATTCCTCCTGGGAAGGAAAAATTTCAATAAATCTTATAGCAGTGTAAAAGCTAACATGATTTTGGATTGTGCATGGAACTTTCTAATCCAGGCAATGTTTCTCCGTTATTATAGAATTGAAATCATGGTAAGTAGTAAATGTATTAGCATTAAGCAGGCCATCTTAGAGACTGTAGGCAGACTGCTTGAGTTAAAATCCTGTATTCCCAGCTACTCAGGAGGCTGAGGCAGGAGGATCGCTTGAGCTCAGGAGTTCTATAGCAGCCTGGGCAACAGAAAGAAAAACCCTGTCTCTAAAAAATTATATTTGCATATAATATATGTGTTAAAAAAATTATATCTATCTATAAAGAAAAAAAAAAAGCAGGCCTGAAATCTGCAGGCTGGGTGACCTTGAGTAATTAGTTAATCTGCCTGTGATTTTGTTTCCTCATCTAGGAAATGAGTTTGCTAGTACCTGTGAAAGAAACAAATAAGTTGAACATGCAAAGTGCTTAGAAAAGTGTCTAGCACATAGTACATGTTATATAAATATCTAGTGTTACAATCATCAATTACAAATTTAAAATGACATCAGACTTTTTCCCCTGAGCCTCAAGTCTTCACCCTGGGGGGATTGCTCACCATGTATGAGCTCCAGTTTGGTACTTAATAAGAACAATAAATAAAAAACTTCTAGTCTGGGGCAGCGCATGTGGCTCAAAGGGGTAGGGCACCGGCCCCATATGCTACAGGTGGCAGGTTCAAACCCAGCCCAGCCAAAAACTGCAAAAAAAAAAAAACAAACAAAAAACCTTTCTAGTCTATTTTATACTGTTTCTTTTTTTTCCTCTACAAAGTACATAACATACAACACTCTTGTTGAAAAATATATAAATAATACCAAATTGCAAAATTCCTCTTGATGTTATGTTTTTCCATCATTCATATATAAATGGTATGTGTAGATTTAGTTAATTCATGTTTAACTATTTTCAATAATTACTTTGTGTGAAAAATCATTTTATCCTTTTACATTTTTTCAAATATAAAATAGTGCTCCCGCAAACCTCATGTACATCTTCTCCAGATGTGAAAGGATTTTTCAATGATGAAAAGATAGCAGTGGTTTGCTCCATCACTGACTATATTCAAGATGTGTACTCAGGATACATGTCTTCAAGTTTAATAGACAGTTGCCAACTGTCCTCCCAAGTGCACTTATCAACACATTGGTTTATCAAATTTAAATTAATTTTACCAGTATGATATGTATAAAATGGCATTTATTTTCTTATTTATTGCCCTTCCCTAGCTACTAGTAAAATTGATCATATTTTCATATTCCTGGTGGCTATTAAGGCTTCTATCTTTGTAAACTGACTGATGAAGTCCTTTGTTCATCATTATATTGGAAGGACTGTTATTGGTTTCCAGCAGCTTCTTTTGTACATATTTTAGATGTTTAAATCTATTCTCATCAGTAATTTATCTTTACTTAATGTGTTATGACTTAATTCATACTAGTATTATTCAATTGATTGAAGGGTTTTTTAAATTATTTCAAATTAGTATAAGGGTACAAATGATTAGGTTACATTGTTTTCATTTCTAAGGTCAAGTTCAAGTTGTAGCTGTGTCCTCCCCCAGGTGGGGTGCTGTGTACACTTACATTGTGCCCAACAGGTGAGAGCTCACCAATCCCCCTCCCTCTTCTCCTCTCCATTTTCTCTGCTTCCCACCCCACTTGAATTTAATTTTGTTTTTCTTGTCATGTGGGATAATTTTGTTTCTCATCTAATCTGTAGTTTTTTGTCTATGGATTTCATATTTGCATTGAGTTCATTGGAATCTTGCTTTTCCATTATTGTGGTACTTTAGTAAGAAGAATATTCTTCAACTTTATCCAAGTTAATAAAAAGACACAAAGTCACCATCTTTTTACGGCTGAATAGTATTCCATGGTATACATATACCACAGTTTATTGATTCACTCATGGTTGATGGACACTTTGGATTGATTCTTAGCAACTGTGAATTGAGCTGCAATAAACATTCTAATGAAAATGTCCTTGTCAGGAAATAATATTTTTTTCTTCTGAGTAGATACCTAGCAATGGGATTGTGGGATCAAATGGCAGGTTTACTTTTAGCTCTTTAATGAGTCTCAATACTTCTTTCCATAGAGGCTGCATTAGTTTGCAATCCCACCAGCAGTGCTAAAGTGTTCCTTGGTGGAAGGTTAATGAAACTTTTCCTTGTTTTCTCTTTTTGTGCTTTTTTTTAAATAAAAAATTTCCCTCTTTAATATTGTTAAGGAAAAAAAAATTCCTATGCTTTGCTTTCCTCTGAATATTTGAAAACTCAGAAATAAATATGTCAGTGTATTTACATGTAAAAAAGGAGTTTGTTATAACCATTTCAAGATAGTACTGTGAAATTTAATGAAAATTAATTTCAAGATTTTACTCAGAGCCCCGCACTCATGTGGTAGATTTTCAAGAAATGCTAGCTGTCATTTCATTATATTATTTATGAATCCTAGATAGCAAGAGTTAATTCCAAGTTGTAGGGAATTTGAAAGGGGAAGATCAGCTTTGGGGGGAAGTGAATTAGAAAGATTTAAAACGAATACAAATTTGAATTCTCCCTTCTGTCTCCATCAAATATCAGTGTCTCCAAATAATGGACATGGTTCAGATGCTCACTAAACATGGCAACA
Source organism: Galagoides demidoff (assembly GCA_963574575.1). Classification (NCBI taxonomy): domain Eukaryota; kingdom Metazoa; phylum Chordata; class Mammalia; order Primates; family Galagidae; genus Galagoides; species Galagoides demidoff. Next base: position 3,431 of record CAUYQV010072545.1, on the reverse strand, counting down.
CTGAAACTGAATATTTTCAAGACAAAAGTAAATTTGTCATTGAGGTCTAAGAAATTTACTATAAAGGGTCTCTAAATTAAGAGAATTTTGCTTGTGTTATAAACTCAGATGGTGAGTGAAAGGGAAGAAAGGATCTGGGAAATTTGGTGATTAAAGTCTTGAATCAAAAGGGCTTAGAGACAGTCTGGAGAGTCTTAATGCCTGAAAGCAAGTATGTGAAGTGAACTTTCAGCTAACAAATTGAAGGTACTTAATTTCACCTTTCATTTTCAAATGACAGTGGAAGTTTATTTTCTCCTAGCATAGCTATAAGGTGAGAGTAAATATTTCTGTCATAAGGTCATATGAGTTTTATCCTTTCTAGTAAAACTGGTCATTAATATTCACTCTACACCACCATCCTTTGATAGGAAGTCACATGATTCTGACTTGTGTTTCAAATATATTGTTATAAATCTTTCAGCGGAGCTTTTAAAAGAAATAGATAACATTCCTTGTCAGACTGAAATAAATCTGTTTTTGATGTATTTATTCTCCTTTGGAAGAATAATTTTTTCTGCCATTTCCTCATTAATTTTTTTTAACTTAAGTTAGCAGATTTTCTATTTCTGATATTCTGATAGGATAGAAAACATTTCTCATTCATAATTCATCAAATATAAAAATAAATATATAATTACAAATATAAAAAAATGTAAACACAATTTTAAAAAAGTATAGAGAAATTAGGTGGGAGGTGGAAGCTCATTTCTAAAGTAGATTCCTTCAGCTTGGGGATTTGCTTGTTTATTTGTTCAAGGAGTGAGAAGATATGGCATTCCTATCCTCCCACTTTGCTGACCTAGAGTTAAGCCACTGTCTCATCCACAGATATAGCCTCTCTTAGTGGAGCCAATGTTAGTAAAACCTGAAAGAATATTCAAAACATCATCTGTACAACTAAATAGAAAGTAAAACTAGTCACTCTGCTTTTAGATCTGCTATCTAGAAAGTCTGGGCATCGCTTCATGTGATCTGCTTATTTGCCAAAGTACTGTCTTCCTTTCTGCACCACATGTGTTTATTGTCCTTAGAGGTGGGTTTTCTTCTCAATTCATAATTTAACTATAATTTGTTTAGTCTGAGAATATAAAGCATAAATTCTTGCCTATGTGATACCAGCTTTCTTCTCTCTCTAGGAATAACTCTTTTTGCTACATTTCTGAATATTTTCTGAGCTCAGACAAAACCAGACCTGAATCTACTAGTTCAGAAGAATTCACAGACCTCTGAACCCCACTTCTCTATTCACCCCCCTCCATTTGTTTCCCCTGCAAGTTGTCCACATACCAGACCACTTTTATTACATGTTCAGGCCAACTTGAGGCTTTAATTTGTTCTTGATCATTATTGATTTTTACCTAGGAGAAATTCATCCTCAGGCACAACTCTCATACCCAAGTCTGAAGTGATAGTTTTTACACCATTTTCCCTTACTGGTTTTGTTCATTATGTTAAATTATTTCTTTAATTTTGTTTTCTCCTTTACCTATGAGTTTTACCAGAGGTAGATGTCTGGCTGCATATGCAACATACTCATACTGAACCAATTCAAAACTGCATTTCTGATGGATTTTCTTCAAAACTAATTTGTACAATCTCTCTCCTCAAATTGTTTCACTTGAATTGTTCAGAAGTATTTTTCGGAACATAGTAGAATTTAGACATAAATTCCAATTGAGTTGTTTTTAAAACATATGACTGGATTTTGCTTTTAATAATGGTCATGATGGTAATCTTTCCCAACTTTCCCAGTGAGGAAATTTGAAAATTAAAAAGTAATAATAATAATTAGAAAAAAAAGTCTGTGTGAAGGTCTCAAAGAACTATCATGATAATAAAGAATAAATGAATCAGATTCTAGTAAAGGAGAGGCTCAAGGAAGTGTGTCCATTGCTAGAGCTCTTTTTTCCGTAGTATGGCATTTGGTGACTCTGGATGGCTCAGAGAGTGGATGGCTAAACAGTTCTTTTGATTGCCTAAAGTGGCATGAGAATAGATGCTGGAATCCAAAACTGTTAAGATAAGATCCTACTGAACTCTTTTAATTGAACTGAAACCTGCAGGAGAGGGATTCTGGAATAAAGGCAAACCAAAGCTAGACAATCTTTCACAGGGGCTGAATCTCTGCCTCTCCAGAATTCAATCACTGAAATTACATTAAGGTGATTCCAGACTGTTTCTGTCCCTGAGTACCTCTCCGGAGCACATATACATCCTCTCAAACTGATCATACAAATAATTTCACAAATATAGTGTGAATATGCAATTCAAAGTAACTTGAAAAATAAAGTGAAAAACATGTCTACAAAAGGATATGAGTCAGATACTAGAAGAAACAGCAGACAGTGGAAGCAAATTACCAGAGACACTGGATATAGAAACATTTATCTGCAAAATATATTCCAGTGGATAAAAGAAAATATTGATAATGCTGGCTGAGCACTACAACTTACTTAAAAGAGTAAAAGAAAACCTAGCAGTGAAACAAAATAAACAAAAAACATAATTATCTAGTTTGAAACATGTAAGTCTTAGCTGGAAAGAGAATTTGTGAAGTAGAAGAAAATAACTAAAAGATAATCTTCTATGACCCCATTCTCTGATTTTGACCTTTGTGCTTCCCTCTTTTAAGTCTCCTGTGTTTACACTGAGCCCACTGAGACATTCCAGCATAATTTCCCACTTCAAGATCTCCAAATTTCAATCACACCTGCAAAGTCTCTTTTACCATGTAAGGTAACAGACTCCTAGGTGTAAGGATTAGAACTTAAATATCTTTGGCAGGGACCATTATTCTGCCTATCACAAGGTCTAACAAGTTTGAAATACTTGTCAGTGGAGACGTTAGGTACATAGTTGGATATAAACATGGAGATCAAGAGAGACGACTGAGGTCCAGACTAAATTTAGAAGTCATCTATATGCTGCTATTACTTAAAATTAAATAATGGTTGAACTGAAAGTTAGAGGATAAGCATCCCAAGTGAATTGATGTTGAAAAGACAGGCAAATACCAAACCCAGAGTGCCAAGGGGGCAGGCCCACTCATATAGGATGGAGAACTGAAAGCAACTGAAGTCAAGCAAGGTTGGTAGATATTGTGTTTAACATCACCAATTAAATTAGTAATTTTGCAAAGAGTGGCTCCAACATAATCGAAGAGGGCTGAAGAGTGAAATGGACCCAGTGAATGAAGCCAATTCATTTGCAAAGCCTCACTGTAAAGAGCTGTGAATATACGTGAAGACTGGAGGAATATTCAGGTCAAGGAAGAGGTGTTTCCTTTTGTGTTCTCAATAAAGGAGGTGCATGGCCTACACATATGTGAAAAAATGCTCACCATCTTTAATCATCAGAGAAATGCAAATCAAAACTACTTTGAGATATCA
>CAUYQV010072540.1:0-18192 GCA_963574575.1 Galagoides demidoff | reverse complement strand
GTTTTCTTCCTTTGTCAGAGGAAATACATGGATATTGTAGACAATGTTATTGAGGTTTGTAGTGAAAAGGGCAGGGAGTGGGGTGGGAATAAATATTGCAATAAAATATCTTTTCTGTCCTATGTGTGAAAAATGCACTTTCATGGCGTTTAAAACCTCTCAACTCACCCCATGCCCTTATGTAGAGGATGAGCGGTCAGATACCCTGATAAGTAGCTGTATTACACAGCATGTTCTCAGGGCTGAAAAACAACAGTCTTTTCAAACTATCTCATCATGGCAAGAGTATTTTAACACATAGGCAGAGTCCTTGGTAATACACATCAGAAATAACAATATGAATACATTATATGCATATAATGTGAGTTTATAGAATGCTGGCACTTGTGCTACTATCTCATTTAATTCCATTTCTGTGCAAATGTCTTAAGCAACTGAGTCATCCTCTGCATTTCAGACATTTGAGGTGGGGGCAGGGATGTGATAACATACAAGGCCCATTTCTTTAATGGCAGTAAATAGCATTTGTAAGGCAAATCCTATTTGTAACAAATACACTTAAGTGTATTTCTTTCTTTTTTTTTTTAACGTGTAGTTGTTCTACCTCATTTGATCCTTACAACCTTACAAAGTAAGATGACTACCTTTTCTATTAGAGACATTTATACACCCTCGTAACTGTCTTCACTTCCTTGCTTTCACCTCTAGACTGCAGGTTCCATACGTTTTCAATGTATTGTGCACTATTTCATCACAGGGCTCAGTCACTATTTAATTGATTTTGATAGTATTACAATCATCCCCACGTTTGGGTTCAGTGAAGAAACTGACACTCCTCAGAAAGACTTTACCTGCCTGATGTCACACAACAGGTAGTGTAAGTCGTTGAGTCCACATCTTGTCACTGTCACTCCCTAGTCTGTGACACTGGTTACACATCAAGGCTGTCTGGCTGGCAAGCAGTCCCTTTATCCTGCTATAAGGACCAAAGACCTGAGCAGATTTTCTGGAGGGCTCTGTGTCATCATGCTGGACTCGGCTCCCCTCATGCCGTAGGTACAGATGCTGACACGTAGCACAAAGCTGCTGCCCCTGGCTTAGACTGGGCTCTGGGAGTTCTGAAACCTTAGGGGTAGAGGTAGAAAACAAATTTAGGAGGCAGTAGGAGTGATTTGAAAACTACAACCACTTTTTTGTCTTCTAGGAATTGGAGACTTGGATTCCCCTTGGTGAATGAAAACTGTGAGCGAAAACTGTGAAGGAGTCTGAATGTAGGTATTTGGCTCCGAAGCTCGGTGTTCCTTTGTAGTATGTGTTATTGTGCACATAGATGCTCGGGGAGAGCGATGGCTTTCTCTTCTGGCAGAGGCTTGTGAGAATGTAAGTGGCAGCACTTCTTTCTTGGCATGGAGAGGACAGTATGCGCCAGCCTCACTGCGATGTAACTGGGTTTGGCCTCAGGGATGTGGGCAGACGTGGTGGGCACCTCCTTATGGGTCTCAGCACAACCATCCCTTCTCTCTTCCTTTCCTTGGAAAGAGCAGAGACCACATGTTGAAGCGAGCAGGGATGCAAAATGGAAAGAGTCAGGGTCTCTGAGTCACTGCTTGGGTTTGAGTTCCCAGGAGCAACCCAGCCCGTATGGAATTGTGACATAAGCAAGAAATGAACTTTTTTTTTTTTTTGAAACAGAATCTCACTTTGCTGCCCTCAGTAGAGTGCCGTGGTGTTATAGCTCACAGCAACCTCCAACTTTTGGGCTCAAGTGATCCTCTTGCCTCAACTTGCCAAGGAGCTGGGAGCTACAGGCACCTGCCCCAATGCCCAGCTATTTTTAGAAGTGAGGTCTTGCTATGGCTCAGGCTGGTCTCAAACCTGTGACCTCAGGCAATCCACCCGCCTTGGCCTCCCAAAGTGCTAAGATTACAGATGTAAGCCACCATGCCAGGCCCTCAAATGAACTATTGTTGTATTATCCACTGAGATGTTTGATTTCTTGTTATAACAACTGATATTGGTTGCCCTGACTGATACATCAGTCTATGGATTTGGAGTGCACTCTACTACAAACTGTTCTTCATATTCTAAAAAAACTAGTTTATTGTGGTGCAATTGACTTACCACAAACTACACTTGACAAATTTTGGTAAGTTTCAACATAATTATATACCCATGAAACAACCATCCCCACTATCAAAATAAGAAACATTTTCATCACCCCCAAAAGTCACCTCATTCCCTTTGATATCCCTTTTCCCACCTTTTCTTCTCCTCTGCCCCATACGACTGCAGGTCTACTTTGTCACTGGGAATTACTTTGATTTTCTAAAATTTTATGTAAATGGACGACTACAGTATGTACTCTTTTGTCTGGCCTCTTTCATTCAGCATAATGATTTTGAGATTTATCTCTTTTAATGAGTATTTCAAGAGTTTATTCCTTTTCATTGCTGAATAGTATTCTATTGTACTGAAGTCTATGGCTGTCATCTGTTGAAGACTTTTCATTGCTGAATAATATTCTATTGTACTGAAGTCTCTGTGTTGAAGTCTATGGGCTGTCATTCATTGTATTGAAGTCTATTGTATTGAAGTCTGTGGGCTGTTATCTGTTTATATTCTCACCCGCTAATGGACATTTGAGCTATCCTTTGGGTTAAGCCAAGGATGCTAAAATTTTATTCTATATATTCTTCTAAAAGTTTTATGGTGTACATTTATTTAGGCTTTGGTCCAATGGTGTAAGGTATAAAATGAGATTAATATTTTTGCATATGGCTGTCCACCTGTTTCAGCATCATTTGTTGAAAAGATTATTCTTTCTCTCTGGAATTGCTTTGGCACCTCAGTCAAAAATCAATTGGCTATGCATGTGCAGAGCTCTTCCTGGACTCTGCTTTAGTCTTTAATATATATCTTTGTCTATACACAATTCTACATTGATCACACTGTCCTGATCTTAATTTTCTAAGAAGTCTTAAAATCAAGTAGTTTAAATTTTCAGCTAGGTTCTTCATTTTCAAAATTGTTTTGGCCATTCTGAGTCTTTTGTATATCCACACAAATCTTAGATTCAGCTTGTAAATTTCTACCAAAAATATCTTGCTAGTATTTACACTAAGGTGGGTCAGTTTTAGGAGGGCTGACCTAACAATGTTGAATCCCTCAGTCCATAAGCGTGTTCATGTGTTCATTTGTTTAGCTCTTTTGTAAGTTCTCTCCGTTGTGGTGCCTACTTTTCGGTGGACAGGTCTTATACAACTTTTGCCAGGCTTAACTCTTAAGTAGTTCATATTTTCTGATATAATACTAAATGGCATATTAGTATTATATGCCAGTTATTTTATGGGGCACCTGTAGCTAAATGGTTAGAGCGCCGGCCTCATGCACTGGGGATGGTACCTTCAAACCCAGCCAGGGCCTGCTAAACAAATAAACAAATAAATAAATAAAAATAAAATAAGTCCAGGAGAAGAGAAATGGCTCATAACTGTAATTCCAGCACTCTGGGAGGCCAAGGCGGGTGGATTGCTTGACCCCTCAGGTTCAAGATCAGCCTGAGCAAGTGTGAGACCCCCGTCTCCAAAAATAGCCAGGTGTTGTGGCAGGCCAAAAGCCTGTAGTCCCAGCTACTTGGGAGGCTGAGGCAAGAGAATCACTTAAGTCCAAGAGTTGGAGGTTGCTGTGAGCTGTGATGCCACACTGCTCTATAGAGAGTGACAAAGTAAGACTCTGTCTCAAAAAATAAATAAATAAAGTTATTTTATGGTTGTTCATTGACAGTAGATAGAAATAAAGTTGATTTGATATATTGATCTTGTATCCTGGTACCTGGCTACATTCACTTACAGGTTCTTGTAACCTTACAGCTTGTTTTTCTACTGTTTTTCAACCATGTCATCTGTTAATAATGATCACTTTAGTTCTTCCTTTTGTATCAGTATACTTTTATTTCTATTTCTGCCTCTTGCTATAGCTAGGACCTCCAGAGAAAAAGTTAAATAGAAGTGGTGATGGCTCGGCACCCATAGCACAGTGGTTACAGTGCCAGCCACATACACCAAAGTGGTGGGTTTAAACCTGGCCTGGGACCAGCTAAACAGCAATGACAACTGCAACAAAAAGTAGGCGGGCATTGTGGCGGGCACCTGTAGTCCCAGCTACTTGGGAGGCTGAGGCAAGAGAATCATTTAAGCCCAAAAGTTTGAGGTTGCTGGAGCTGTGATGCCAGGGCACTCTACTGAGGGGGACATAGTGAGACTCTGTCTCCAAAAAAAAAAGAGGTTGCTGGAGCTGTGATGCCACTGCACTCTCTGTGGTGAGAGTGCACAGCCTTGCTTATCCCTGATCCTAGTAGGAAAGAATTCAGTCTTTTTGTAATTAAGTATGACGTTAGCTGTAGTTTTGTCATACATGTCCTTAATCAGGTTGAAAAAGTTTCCAATATTCCTGGTTTACTAGGACTTTTTGATCATGTTTGGCTGTTGAATTTTGACAAATGATTTTTTGATGTTCATACAGTTTTTCTTTTTCAATCTTTCAGTATGGTAAAGTAATAATTGCTTTTCAGTGTTAAATAAGCCTAGCATTCCTGGGAGAAACCCTATGTTATTATGATATGTTATCTGCGGCTAACCCTGTTAAGTGTGTTTTTTCATCTTCAACATTATTTTTTTATGAGTAAAAGCTTGACTTGGGTCTTTTGTCTTCTGTTCTCCCCTGATCACGCTCACACGTTCCTCTCCCTTCTCTAGCATATGGGGTATATTTATAAAAGCTGTTTCAATGTCCTTGTCTGCTAATTCCATCATGTGTCACTTTTGGGTTACATATTTTCCTTGCTATGAGCCACCCTTCTTCCTTGCCATGTTTGCTTAGATGAAAGGTGAATTTTACCTTTTGAGCTCTGTTGTCATTGTTGCTGTTTGTTGGTTGGTTGTGACATAGTCCTTTTAATATTTTTAACTTTGTTCTGGGGCTCAGTTAAGTAGCTTGGAAATGGTTTGATCTGTCTGAGCCTTGTTTTTCTTTCCTAGGTAGCCTTTAGTCTAGGTTAGCTTGGCCTACCCATTGGAAGGCTCTACTTCACACTCCATGTGTTAGGAAATCTTTCTATTCTGACTGCTAAGAAGTAGTGTAAGCTTTGCAAATTGTTTCTGCTGCTTCATTCCAGAGGTTCTTTTTCTGGAAGTTCTCTCACATGCATGAGCTAATTAGGACTCAGCTAAAGACTGTAGGAAGAGCTTTTGCAGATTGGAAGCTCTCTCTTTATGGCACTCCCTGCACGCCAACACTGTGTCCTGTGTGTTCTAGCCATTGGACTCACTGAATTCTTCAGCCCAGGGAGGCCTCCTCGGACTCTCCCGCTCAGGACCACAGCCCGGCCACTGTCCCTAGGCTTGGTCTGGGGCACCACCAGGGCTCGTCTCTTTTTCTTCCTTCATTTAAGGTTTATGGCCCATTATTGCTGATTACTCCATGTCTGGAAATCATCACTTCACATATTTTGTCCTGTTTTTCAGTTGTTTTAGACAAGAAGTGGAAATTCTATCTTCATTCTTGGGAAATAATTAATAGTTGCTCATAAAAGAGAGAGCGCTGATGCAACTACAGAGTAAACAAAAGGCTCCTTAACCCACCTGTAGGAGAGACAGACAGAGAGCTTGGCAGGCATTCACTGTGGCCTGGACCTCTGATGTCCTACCTACCCGAAGTGTCTGATTTAACATGAAAGACCACAGATGCCTCCTGTGGGACTCTGAAGTACCACTAGGACCTTAAACAGGGGGTAGGACATGTGTTTTCATAACAAGAGTGAATCTTCCTTCCATAAAATCATCCTGAGAGGAGATTAACTCCAAGATAAGAATAAAGGCTGGAGAGGAAAGGCTGAAGGGAGAAAGCAGCTCTGTCTAGTGGCAGGAAACTCCTGAGTTAGTCTCCATGCTTAACACCTGCCTTCTCTGCATTCCATCAACTTTGAGTTCCCTGTGGTTCTAAGGAAAATTTAAAAAAGAATATGTTCCGTGCTTGGAATGGGTTGGGAAAGGTGAGTGGTGCCTTTCCTGGCACTCCTCATTCCAACTGGCCTGAGGGAGGATAGTGGTCCAGAATTTCAGGGAGGGGATTCCAGCTGCAAAGGAACTCACAGACAAAGCCCCCTGGGCTGGAAACGCAGTGACTGTGATGAGTCTGAATGGGAGACCCTGGGCAGACATTTTTAGACGCCTCCAGAAGGAAGCACCCCACTGTGTGTGTGTGAGACAGTCTTGCTCTGTGGACCCCCGCTAGAGTGCACTGCTGTGCCTTCCTTCTGGGCGTCAACCTCCACAGCCAATCAGAGAGCTCCTTTCCTTCTGGCCTGCAGCCTGGCCAATCACAGCACATCAGCCATGAGAATTAGGGCTTTGCCTCTCCCCCGTCATGTGGTCTGAATGGGACGATCACCTTTCCCCAGATTGCCCAGGACTCTCTGTTTATTGCTGAAAATTCTGCATCCTGTGAACTCCTTCGTTTCCACCCATCATTCCCCAGCAAATGGGATGGTTGGGCTCCCTAACCTTGGGTATTAATATGTGACTTCTTTGTTCCCAAAAGCTTTTTTCAAGTGCGTTCAAGGTTTAAGTCCATCTGAGGATTTGAAAGTGGCAGTGGTGAGCTCCAGATTTACCGTGCTGGAGCTTAATTATCAAATCTTTATGCAGTTGAGCCTCCATGGTTTATTTTAAATGGTACAATGTTCATGTTCTGAGGCAGTAACCGTGTCGGAGCTAAATACACACAGAGAGTAGCATGTTTGCCTGGGGTGAATTGAATGAGATGTGTAACTGCTAGTCTTAGATGGGAAGCATACTTTGTAAATGGGGATTATTCTTTTTCGTACGGGTTTTGGTACACATTGCAAATAAATATATAAGGAATAGCAATGTGTGTATACTTTACATTTGAAAAAAATTACTCACCTACCAGTAGCAAAATATATACTCTGGGTTGATTTTCCATTGCTGGCAGTAGGTTCAGTGCTCCATCCTCAGTCCTCTGTCAAGCCACACACGGGGCCAAGGGCAGAAGTGTGGGTCAGAGAATGCTGGAGTGAAGGCACAGATCGATGCTCACTGATTCACAAAATATTTGGAAGTGCCAGTGTGCATATCAGCATAGGACTCTGAAGGATATTGGGAAAGAGAGGTTCCACCATCTGTGAGTCAACACTTTGATTTTATCATTACTGTTTTCTTAAAAAAAAAAAAAAATGTGTATACTGGCCAGGTGTGGTGGCTCATGCTCAAAAAAACCCAAAAAAATAAAAAACGTATACTCCCCAAAGAAGTGCACGTGTTTGTGGGAATGGGTTTATCAGTTCGTGTTCCTCCCCAAACCGAAATAGAGCAGCATGAAAGCCCTGGATCTAAGGGGAGGGAGGACCCAAGCTCAGCAGGTCATACCAGTAATCCTAGTACGCTGGGAGGCCAAGGCAGGAGGATCCCTGGAGCTTAGGAGTTCAAGACCAGTCTGAGGAAGAATGAGACCCTATCTCTACTAAAACTAGAAAAAACAAGCTGGGCATTTTAGCTAGTGCCTGTAGTCCCAGCTACCTGGGAGGCTGAGACAAGAGGATCAGTTGAACCCAGGAGTTTGAGATTATTGTGAGCTAGGCTGATGCCATGGCACACTAGCCTGGGCAACAGAATGAGACCCTGCCTCCAGAAAAAAAAAAGAGAGAGAGAGAGAAGTGAAGGAAAGGTGCAGGGTAATATTAATGATAATAATTAACAATATTAGGGCAAAATGTATACTTGAAAGACTTGACAGAGAGGAGATTGATTGGGAGATACTATATCCTTTGAGGTCCAGCTGGAAAAATTAAAAAAATTTAAAGACAGAGAACTTCACTCGAGGATGGAAGACCCAAGGAGCCAAACAGAATTGGGGGTGAAACTCAAATACTAAGAACTTCAGGAAAAAACTAAAACTTCTAGGCTAGAGTGACAGAGAGAGAAGATGAATACCTAGGCATCTGGAGTCACCTGATGGAAGCTGAATCGGGGTGGGCTTGTCTGGTGGGAGCTAAACCATGGAGGAAGCCCAGCCAGGGCTACAGACACCAGCTGCTGGCTCCACTCCTGCCTGCCTTCCAGCACTTGCCCGTGTTAGCTGGATCCAGGCACAGCCCAGGAGCCAGGTACAGAGTAGCAGGTAGGCAAAACTGTATCTGAGAACAAGCAAGCCCAAGACTGGCAGGCTCCAGACACAGCTGTGACACCGCTTCATGACTTATTCAAGGGCTGACTGCCTTGCCAGCGGTATGCGCTCAGTGCTGGAATGTTCTAGCCCTTTTAAAAATATACAGCCTTACACTCCCAACTCTGTTTTCCCAAACTATTAACAGAAATAAGTTTATGGTCTCTGTCATCCAGGTCAATTCAACAAATATTTACTGAATTCCGACTAGTTATGATGCCGATGATGGAAACAAGGGTGAATAAGACCCAAGAGCCTCTAAGAGTTCCTTGTCTTATAAGAGAGGCTCCCATATGCACAGATGTTTATAAGGCCAGGCCAGATGAAAATCCCAAAATGAGTTTTACCTGGAGCCACCAGAGCAACAAGGTGACTGAGTTGGATGATTAACGAAAAGAAATAGGAGCCAAATCTTACTTCATAATTGGCTTCCCACTCTGGTGAGATACAGTAAGACTGAGAAATGGAGAGACTTGCTGGAGCTGAGGACAGGGACCTGTCCACAATGGAGGGCCTGGTTTGGGTGCCCTCTCTCACTGGAAAGAGCCTGGAGGTTTGTGCCCGGCACAGGGGCCCTTGGGACTCTGGTCTTGCTTCAGGATCTGCTCATCTTCTACCACCGGTTACTTCAATTACCAGAAACCCCAGACTTTTGGTCAGTCTCATTTTTTACTACACTCAACAGGTTTATTGAATAAATAAATGTTTTATGCCTCCAGTTCTTTGTTTATATTGTTATTTCTGTAAGAACAGCCTTCTTTCTTCACTTGGCAAATATATGTTTGGCCTGTCCTGCCCAGCATGGGGGCTTTGCTGGGTTCCCCAGCCAAACTGTGTTATCGCCAGTGCTCCAATTGTATGACCTCCAGATCAGCATTTACATGACTATTGAGGATGCACCTGTTTACACATCCGTCTCTGACAATGCACTAGAGGCTTCGTGAGGTTAAGGACCTTGTTTTTTTATTTTTTTATTTTTTGGAGACAGAGTCTCACTTTGTCACCCTGCCTGTATAGAGTGTCATAGCATCATCCTAACTCACAGCAACCTCAAACTCTTGGGCTTGAGATCCTCTTGCCTCAGCCTCCTGAGTAGCTGGGACTACAGGAACCCATCACAATGTCCAGATTTTTTTTTCTCTATTTTTAGTAGGGCAGGGTCTCTCTGTTGCTCAGGCTGGTCTCAAACTCCTGAGCTCAAGCCATCAACCCATCTAGCCTCCCATGGTGGTAGGATTGCAGGTGTGAGCCACCTCACCTGACCCAGGGACCTTCTCTTGTTCATTTCTGCGCCTGAGCAGAGGCCCTGGGCAGTGTGAAGTCTGGCCTGAATTGATCCTAGCTATCACCAACTTACTGTTATTCCAGATCCCTCTCCTTCCTGACAATGCCCTGAAAGTGGGAGTCCTTCTAGGAGCGGGCTCTCATTTGCTCAAGCCAGTCAGCACATTCTTTTGCTCCCACTGAATCGGGTTGGTTCCAGAGTGGGCCTGTGATTTAAAACAATGCTCTCTGGATGAGTCTTACGATTATTGTCTGAAATTCTAGGACAAACGCTAAGGCTTTCTGCAGCCTTAGCGTTTAAAGGCTAAACACTAGCCGTTTATCCACTAGTGTGGATAAAAACTAAGTAACCTCTGGCACTGTCCGCAGCCATTTTGTAACCCTGAGGAGAGCCAGCCTAGGGGTGAGCGCTGGCTGTGGAAGACACAGGGGGAGGGATGTAGTAACATTGGGAGCCGGTGGGGCTTGGATGGTGTTGTTGGGCCTCTGAAGCTTGCATTCTCCCTTTCTGCCGTGTGGAGTATGACAAAGCCTGGTGACACACCGGGTAACATCCAGCAGCATGGCACCACAGCTGCCACTTGGACCTCCTGGACCCAGTGCAGCTGGTCTCAGGGTCTCAGGGATGTGTCACTCAGTAGAACTGAAGGAGCTTCAGAGCTACTGGCAGGGCTGGCAGCATGGGACAATGTCTGGGCTCTGTCCAAACCTTTCCCTTCTATTCCACGGAATAGGGTGCAGCTCACACCCCAGACCAGACTCTCAGGAAAAACCCACCTTCTCTTTTTTTCTGCCTTCTCGGACTGCTAACCCACGCTTGTGCTGGCCATGCTTTCCAAAGCAGAAATCAGGGCATGTGGGCAGAGAAGTTGGAGTTCACCAGTCAGGGATATTTGCATTGGAGCCAGTCCCAGATACACAGGAGGGCTACACTCAGGGCTCACCTAAACTCAAGTCTCAATCAGAGCAGTCACACCACTGCGGGGGAAGAGCCAAGACGGGGGACCCCCATACTCCTGCCCCAAATCCCAGCGCTGCACCTTCACTGGGTCTGCCACTCTGCTATGTGACACGACTCAACCTGATGCTCCCACTCAAGTACAGCATCTTGGCTCTCAGCAAGGAGCTTTGACTTTGTCTCTGGCTTTAAATACTGCAAGCCCCATCTATCCCACAAAACGCGGGGCACCGCTGCAGTGGCGCAAATCTACTGAGTAACCCTCTACATCCCACAGAGGAGCTCTGCTCTCTGGTTATTTAAAATTCGCCAAAGAATGAGTCTTCAGTGGAAACATAAGAGACCTAGATTGTAACCTAAGACCCTGAGCCTGGTAGCCACACACACCCCATTCCTGAGTTCAGGCAAGGAAAACAGATAGTGGTGTTCTAGGAAGGAAGAAGAAAAGAGAAGGGACTTTTAAATATTTCTTTCTCTTTTCTTCTGCCCTTCAACTGATGAGTGGATAAAGAAAATGTTTTTGGCGGTGCCTGTGGCTCAAAGGAGTAGGGCGCCAGCCCCATATGCCAGAGGTGGCCGGTTCAAACCCAGCCCTGGCCAAAAACTGCAAAAAAAAGAAAGAAAGAAAGAAAATGTTTTTTATATATAACACACACACACACACACATACCACAAGGATGCTCAAAAATGGATACACATTTTCCGAAAGGAAAAAAACTGTATTAAATTGCAATATTCAATTCATACCAGTAACATTTGTTACCTTGTATATTGTACCTTGTGTCTTTTGTAATTGCAGAAGTCAAAGGTTTCTTGAGTATTGCTATTTTAATCCAGTTCTTTCCTTTCTGAAAATGTGTATACTTTCTTTGGCACCCTCCCTCTCGCATTATACACCCACACCATGGAGTATACTCAGCTTGGAATAATGTATTTTGCAGCAACTTGGATGGATGGAACTGGAAACCTTTATCCTAAGTGAAGCATCTCAGGAATGGAAAAACAAATACTACATGCTCTCACTTGTAAGTGGAGCTGAATGAGGAATATATATGAGCATAAAGAGGTGTCATGGCATTGGAAACTAAGAAGGGGCATAAGGGACAAAAATCTGCCTATTGGATACAATGTGCACTCTTCTGGTGGCAGATACAACTAAAACCCTGACTTCAGTATTCTACAATTCATCCATGTCAAAAAAACAAAAACAAAAACTTGTACCCTCTAAATCTATTAAAATTTTTTAAAAAGACAAGAAATTGGGGAGGGAAAGAGCAGCCCTCAGCACCTGGAGGTGGAAGCTCAAGCCCCAGGCCAGGACATCCCTGCCCAGTTATTTCAACACTGTGGTTCCCTCCTGCATTCTTTTGAACTAAACACACTGGCGATTCCTGCTGTGCAGCTGACAATGCTCAGTTAAGTCACCTAGACCTGCCTGGCATTTTCCTGCTGACTAAGCTTTCATGTGAAGAAGCCCCAGGGCCTGGTAGGGCCCCAGGTAACAATGGTGACAATAACAGCAAACTCACATAGCACTTGCTTACTACCTGCCAGATGTTGGACTGTGTCAAAGTTCACTAACTTAATCCTTACAGCAACCTTTGGATATGCATTTTATTATCATCGCTCTTTTACAAAAAAGAAACTAAGTCCTAGCATTGGGAGGACTTTGGGAGGCCGAGACGAGTTGATTGCCTGAGCTCAGGAGTTAGAGAACAGTCTGAGCAAGAGTGAGACTCTGTCTCTTAAGGGAAAAAAAAAAATAGCTAGGTGCTATGGCCAGCACCTGTAGTCCCAGCTACTTGGGGGACTGTGGCAAGGGGATTGCTCAAGCCTAAGAGTTTGGAGTTATAAGTCCATGGCACCCATCAAAGTGAAACTGTTGAAAGAAAGGGAGGGAGGGAGGAAGGGAAGAAGGAAGGAGGGAAGGAAGAAAAACTAAGGCACAGAGAGGTTGAAGGAACTTGCCCCAGGATGCATAGCTCAAAAGTTGTAGAACCAGAATTTGCACTGATAACCCAAAGAAGAAACAGAGGGACTCTCTAAGGGAAGATGCTATTTGTTTGGGAATAGAGCATTACCATGTGTCATAGTAAACTATGTGTGTACTCAGGGAGGTAAAGGAAGGTGAAGGCTGTTAAAGGAAACTTGAGGAGGATGACATAAATGTCTTGAGACAGTTATCCTTGGCTATAAGGATCAGTGATTAGGTGGAACCAGTCCAAGTTGAGACAGGCCGTCCCTGGGCAGATGTCTTCTCTGAAGTATGTTTTGGGTAAGGTTCCCATGGCCTTTCTGAAACGTTGTAGGTTTTGCAGAGTCTTTCATGATAGTTTTTGTTATCGGGCATTTACACAGGAGAACTCTCCCTTCGTAACCTTTCCTGCCTCTATTTGTGGGGAGGTTTGTTAATGAAAGTGCCTCTACTTTGATTCTGACAATTTTCACAGAGTCCAGGCAGTCTGGCTCTAGCACCGATGCTTTGAAGCGTATCTGGGACTTGTCCACATTTCCCCTGTTCACCATTTGTCAAACGAGGTTTATCTCATCTTGTTCTAAGTCTCTTCTCTTTTGGAATAACAAAATGCGCTCCAGGTTCTTTGAGCAGAATGGGAATTTAATAGAGGAGTTCAGAGAATCCCGGTGAGGATGAAAGAGTCAGGCTGTGAGGTTTGGGGCGTAGAACCAGGAACTTCTGGGGCTGCCTGGAGGCTCCTCCCCACCCCTGGGGCTGGCACCCACAGGACACCACTGCTGCTGCTCGGCCGAAGCACAGAGTCTTTAGCAGTGAGGTCCTCATGATTTTCTCCCCATGCTGAGGTCATGGGCAGGTATGTCTGAAAGCAGAGCCGAGGTCCCATGCCAGGCTGCTGAGGAGGCAGGCAGCTGAGTTCTGCTTTCTACTTTGGGAAGGAAGTATGCAGAACCCAGGGCTCCCTCAGTGGAAAAGGATTTACAAAATACATTAGGCACAAGAACGTTCAGACCAGTGTTTTCCATGCAGTACCTAAATTGGAAACAAGCCAAATGCCCCTCAACTTTAGGACAGAGATCTTTACTAAGGAAGGTTGAAAAGAGACGAAATGGCTTGAGTGAGTTCATGTTCTTATTTCTCCAGGCCTGCACTGAGCAATACTAAAGCCTCCCTTATAAACTGATGAAGACAACTAAATTGAGGGCCTCAAAATTCTGTGAAGGAGCAGGCTCAGCTGAAATCAGGATAATTATTATCAGCCACTGTCCTTCATTTGCCTGATAACTGTCACTGTCCTCTTTTAGCTGGTGGCCATAAAGATTCCTTACTCTTTCCACAAAGCTGGTAGTTATAAAGATTCTTAACGTTTCTCTGTAGATAACAATCACCTCTCGGAAGCCCAAAGGCAGCTTCTAAGATTTCTTCCAGGTCCTGCATTCCAGTGGATTGTCCGACTGGCCCAGACCACCACTGGCCATACTGAGAAATCCATTGGACTGGAATCATGACCCCAGGAGCTAAAGCAAAACAAGAAGATGATTTCCAGACCCCTATAATTTTGCCCCAAACTTAGCCAATTGGTAAACCTAATTATCTAATTCCCTGTCCATCAACTATCCTTAAAAACCGTGTCTCCCCAACTCTCAGGGAGGTGGATTTGGGAAATCCCTCCTGTCTTCCTGTTAGTGCTATGTGGAATAAACTTTCTCTGCTGTAAACCTGGTGTCTCTGGATATTGGCTCACTCTTAAGCAGTGGGCAGAAGAGGCTGGCTGGGCAGCAACAATATTATAAACCTGACCCTGCCTCTCACCTTTCAGAATTTATGTGGGAATTCAGTTGCCCAAATAACATCAGAATTTGAAGGGTTTATCTTGTTTTAGGATTTAATTTTTAACCAAGCTTAGCTGTGGCACATCTACAGGCATGAACATTAAAAGGTTCTCTCGGCAGAGGAGACGTGCCAGCACCAGAGCCATGTTAAAAAGATGATTGATGGACATAATCCTGTTGTTAGTTGAGACTAGCGGATCTGTCATTTGAAATGAAGACCCTAAGCCAGAGTGAGCTCTGAAAAGCCAGGTGAGCTGGCCGACAGCTCCCCAGTAAGAGGACAGGAGAAATACAATCCCTGAGATACATCTTTGTTAGTCGGGTAGCAATTTATGATTTTTGTGCCCTTTCCAAACAGTTCTTATAATAGTATTAAATTGCATGTCATTCTCATTTCTTTGGGTTGGGGTAATATTTGTAATAAAGAGATTGCAGAGATTTTGGAGTCTCATGGTCTACTGTCAGGTCCATGGCGGTGCCTGGCTGTTGTGGTAACGATTTGTAGAAAGACAACTAAGATGTGGCCGCATTTCAGTTTTCCCTGCACCTGAACGTGAGTGTTCTCTAGATGTGTCAATTCCCATGCCTGAGTTTAAGCATTGCAGCCAGTGTGGTGGGAAGGAAGTGCATTTTCAGCCTTCAAGGGAATGCGCCAACAACTAGGCAAAGAATAGTCTGAGGATGGAGGCTCCAAGCTCACTCCTCTGGTCCTGACTGTATTGCTTTGTCTCAACTCAGTGGTCTGTGGATATTTGACTTCATCCAGGGGCTCTGAGCTTATGAAAATAGTGCATAGCGGCTGGGCGAGGTGGCTCACACCTGTTATCCTAACACTCAGGGAGGCCAAGCAGGTGGATTGCTTGAGCTCAGGAGTTGAAGGCCACTCTAAGGAAGATAGAGATCACATCTCTACCAAAAATAGAAAAAGTAGCTGGGCATAATGGCACATGCCTATAATCCCAGCCACTATGGAGGCTGAGGTAAGAGGATCGCTTGAACCTAAGAGTTTGAAGTTACTATGAACTATGACACCATGGCATTCAGCCCCAAGGCTACAGAGTGAGACCCTGTTTTAAAAAAAAAAAAAAAAGTTCTTATCCAGGTATTATGGAGTGCATTGTAATCCTAAATACTCAGGAGACTGAGGTGGGAGGATCTCTTGAGCCCAGGAGTTCTAGGCCGCGGTAGTACACAGGGATCATGCCTGTGAACAGCCACTGTTCCCCAGCCTGGGCAACACAGCAAGACTAAGTCTTAAAAAAAAAAAAGTTATATCTCAAAAAAGAAAAATAAATACCAATACTATAGGGTAGTCCTATTAGTTAATTAAGCTCCAAATCAGCTGCCTCACAGCCAACTACACAATTAAAATTCCTAACCTCATCTTTGTTCAATTGAGTCTGGGCCCTAAAGATAGTAACCCTGATTCATTATCAGAAAGGTTGTGTAATCATCAGAGTTAGGATATGTCTCAGTGGCATCATAGCAACCTCAAACTCCGATGGGGGTGTGGTGCTGAACTGTTCTAGAGATGCACCTTTAGAAGACAGGCCTGTATGAGACACCCTGTAAGGATTTGGGAAGCAAAATAGAAAAGGTCCCCAATCAATGTTATCTGAGCAAAGTCAAGCCACAGTGGAGCTGCCCAAAGCTCAAAAGAGAGCACCTTTGAAGCAGTGTGGTTTTACATAAATGCTGAGGGTAGTCTTGCTATTAATACACATAATATCAATCTCAGATTCTAAAGTCAGATAAGCATGTTCAAATTCTGCTTCTGCTACTCATCAAAAGATTTTGGCCAACTTTAAAAGCTGGCACCTCAAAATCCAATGAAAATGTGTCCCTCAATTTCCACATCTATAAGCAGGAATAATGATGATGACACTGACCTCATAAGGTTGTAGTAAAGACTGATGTATGTAGCTTCAAGTGGTGGCTCACTTCTGTAATCCTAGCGCTTTGGGAGGTCAAGGCAGGAGGATTGCTTGAACTCAGGAGTTCAAGACCAGTCAGAGCAAGAGCGAGATCCCATCTCTAAAAATAGCCAAGCATTATGGTGGGTACCTATAGTCCCAGCTACTTAGGAGGCTGAAGCAAGAGGATTGCTTGAGCCCAAGAGTTCGAGGTTGCTGTGAGCTATGACACCACAGCACTCTACCCAGGGCACAGAGTGAGACAATAACAAGATAAATACATGTAAATTTTTAGCTCAATGCTGGTCACATAGTATAATGTCATTAGCTAACTATCATTAGTCTATCCACAATCCCTAATCTTAGCCAGAAAGCCAGGAAATTATAAGTCTTAATCATTTCCAATACCATAGTGTCATAGCTCACAGCAACCTCAAACTCTTGGGCTTAAATGATCCTTTTGCTTCAGCCTCCTGAGTAGCTGGAACTACAGTGCCCACCACAACACCAGGCTAGTTTTTCTATTTTTAATAGAGATGGAGTCTTACTCTTGCTCAGGCTGGTGTTGAACTCCTGAGATCAAGCTGTCCACCCACTTAGGTCCCCCAGAATGCCAGGATTACAAGTGTGAGCCACCACACCCCTGGACTCAATCATTTCTTTTTCTTTTTTTTTGCAGTTTTTGCCTGGGGCTGGGTTTGAACCTGCCACCTCCAGCATATGGGCCCCACACCCTACTCCTCTGAGCCACAGGCACCTCCCTCAATCATTTCTTAATAAGCTCATTCCTTTGATCAATCTTCAGCTCCTGCTACCCTCATTCTTTTATTTCTCACCAAGTTAATGGTAAGGGATAATAAAGCATTTCCTGTGGGATGGAGTCATTCAAATTTCCTACACTGGGACAAGCTCAATTTCCTGGAAAGGGCCATCTGGCATCGCCCCAGGCTGTCCTTTGGAGCCAGGAACACCGCCTGGCAGTTGGCATCGAGAGAATGGTTCATTTTCTTTTGCAGGATTCAATAATCACATTTCGTTCAGATTACAGTTCTGGTCTCCTTTAGTGTAGAATCAAATGTGAAAATTAGGCCTGAAATGAACATTCATTTTATAAAATTGTGCTCTCACTGTAGCAGCAGTCTCCAGGTCTTGACCCAGTCCATAAATTCTGAAATGTTTCATTAAGAAGGCAATGGGAACCACAGAGATTAGAAAGGAAACTTCAGAAACCAGTGTGCCCTGGGCAGCTAAGAGAAATAACTTGGGAAGACTGAAGCCTGAGAGTTTTCTACTGTGCGCAGATACATTTTCATTTACTTTTATTTGCCTTTGTTTGCATGAGTTGTGTGAAGTTAACTGTCAATGAGTTTATTCATGACTCTTGGGGTGTTGTAGTTGCTGGTATCTATCAGTGCAATCATCATTTATGACAAAATTAGCTCCTGTTGGTAAACCTAGAAGGTTTTCACTCACAGAGTACATCCATGTTTGCATAACTTTAATCTCAAACACAATTTGGCAAGTACTGTAATTATGGAAAAGAACAAAGAAGCTGGATTATAGATTGCCTTTATTGAAGAGAAAATATCCTGGGGACAGATTAAACTTTGTTTTTGAATAGCATCTGAGGAAAATTGAGAAACTGCCTGCTTGGTTTGAGTGTGCGTGTCCCCTTTACAATTCATATGTTAGAACTTAAACCCCAAGGTGGTGATGGTGTTAGAAGGTAGGACTTTGGGGAGGTGATTACTCCTGCGGGTTCTCCCCTCATGAATAAAATTAATTGCCTTTCTACAATGGCTAGGGGGAAATAGCTTGGCCCTTTTTTGCCCTTCTTTCCTTCTCTCTCTTTTTTTTTTTTTGAGACGGAGCCTCAAGCTGTCCCCCTGGGTAGAGTGCCATGGCATCACAGCTCATAGCAACCTCCAACTCCTGGGCTCAAGCGAGTCTCCTGCCTCTGCCTCCCAAGTAGCTGGGACCACAGGTGCC
>CAUYQV010072538.1:0-22775 GCA_963574575.1 Galagoides demidoff | reverse complement strand
GAGCCTCAAGCTATCCCCCTGGGTAGAGTGCCATGGCATCACAGTTCATAGCAACCTCCAACTCCTGGGCTCAAGCGAGTCTCCTGCCTCAGCCTCCCAAGTAGCTGGGACCACAGGCGCTTGCCACAACGCCCGGCCATTTTTTTTTTTGGTTGCAGCCATCATTGTTTGGTGGGCCCAGGCTAGGGATTCGAACCCGCCACTTTAGGTGTACGTGGCTGGCGCCTTAGCCGATTGAGCCATAGGAGCCGAGCCAACACAGACATTCATAATCAGAGTAGTGCCTAGTATAATAAGGCTGCATTTCTATGGCACTCTGAGGCTGCAGCACTATCAGACAGGCAGTTGACAGTCACCACCCCCAGCCTGCGTAATCCACCAACCACTTGCCCCCAGGGGTTCTCAAGCCTATGCCCCCACCCCCCAAGTAGTAAACACCCTGGTAAGCATCTATATCCAACTCTCTCCCCCTGGAGGCCCGGTGCTAGTCAAAGCGAAAATGGTGTTTTGCCCCAGGGAACCACGGTGGGTAGAGGTCTGAGCTGACTTCCTTATCCCCACAGTGTATTCGAGATCTGTCCTCACTTATTTATTTGGACTAGAAGGGACCCAAGCCATGCCCTCCAGCCCCACCTACTTGGTTTAGTGAGGAAGGAAGAGGAAAAGGGGATGGGGACGACAACAGAAAAGGAAACTGGCAGAGTCCTTCCTCTGTACTAGGCATTTTGCATGTGTTTATGAGGTTGGGCAGCAATTTCTATAATATGCACCCGGAAACTGAGGCCCAACCAGATAAAATGACCAATAGGTCCAAGGTCATATAGCCACTGAATAGTGGAGTTAGAAGCCAAGGTGTGTTGTTTCCACAACCTCAGGCTGTCTTCCTAACCTACTGGCTAGTCTGTTTAAGGTCTGTACTTTCCCAGGGAGAATAGACTAAGTGTGGGCAGCCCTCTTGTCAGGACCACATTCATTGTCCAGATAGGCGAGGCTAGAAAGTGACTGTGACTGGCTCCCAGGGGTCAGGGGCCTGTTTGGGGGAGCTGGGTAGTGTCTGGAATCAGAGCTGGGCTTCTTCCAAACCCACAGAGGGTGGCTGTGGGGGCCACACCCAACACTGAGGAGCAGGTCACCAGGAAGGCTTGGCCTGCTGAGTCATGTTCAGCTGCAGGGGAGGTGACAGGACTTTTCCAAGTTCGCCTGGCATGGCAACCCTGGGCCCATGCTTGGAACAACCCCAATCCCTGCTTTGCTAAGCACTCTGGACAGCCTTTGTCAAAGTGCGTACCTTCGGAGCTGGTTCCCTTTGGAAATCCTTACAGGTGGAAAGTCTGCAAGATGGACTGGGAGGAACCAGGGAGGTTAAGCCTTGGTTGCACATTGGGGTGCCCTGGACACCCTTAGATTCTGATTTAATTGGTCTGGGATGCTGTTTGGACATTGAATTTAAAAGCTTCCCAGCTAAGTCTAATGTGCAGCCAAAGCTGAGAGCTACTGGAGTTAGTGACATCTCAACTCTGATCGCTAGTGAGTTCATGACAAAACCCACCCTAAACTCAGGATAGAGAAGGAGTTTTCCAGAAACAGAACAGGCTTAGCTGACCACATGCTGGCTCAGCAGGGGGCCTGCAAAGGTGGGAGGGAAATTCTCAGAGGAGAGAAAGCCTGGAAGGCACCACAGGGTGAATAGTTTGGTGTGTCACTAGGTGAATGGGAGCCCAGCAAGGTAAGTCAGCACCGGACCACAAAGGGCCTTGAGGGCATGACATGGTGCAATCAGAAGGGGCATGTGGGTACCAGCATGCAGGTGGAGCTAGGGAGTGTGGACTTCAGCAGGAGCACACTAGGGCCCCACTGAAGAGGAAAGGCATGATGAGACTTGCATTTTAGGAAAATGATTCTTGCATCTGATACTGTGGGTTGGATCTAAGAATGTGAGACTAGAGACGGAAACCAGTGAGAAAGCTGCTGTTGTGCTAGTGATATAAAAACAAACCCTCAGCCAGGAGTCGTGGCTCACACCTATGATCCTACCACTCTGGGAGGCTGGGGCTAGGAGCATTGCTTGAGCTCAGGAGTTTGAGACCAGCCTGAGCAAGAGTGAGACCCCATCTTTACTAAAAATAGAAAAATCAGTTGGGAGTTTGTGGCAGATGCCTGTAGTCCCAGCTATTTGGGAGGCCAAGACAGGAGTATCGTTTTGAGCCCAAGATTTGAGGTTGCAGTGAACCAGCCTGGGTGACAGAGCACGACCCGGTCTCCAAAAAGAGAAAGAAAAAATAGTCAGGCATGGTGGTACACACCTGTAATCTCAGCTCTTGGGAGGCTGAAGAAGGAGAAATCACTGGAGCTGAGGAGTTTGAGGTTGCAGCAAGCCGTAATGATTTCATTGCACTATACCCTAGGTGACAGAATAAGACTCTTTCTCAAACAAACAAACAAAAAAACCCTTAGAGAGAAAAATGGACAGGATTTTGTCATCAATCAGTTCAGTGTGAGAACAAAAAAGAGGGGTTTAAACATGGTGCCTAGGTTTCCAGCGTGGTGACCTATGGCATTGAAGAGGAGCAGATAGGTAGCTGTGGGATGTGCAGGAATTGAAGCTTGGGTAACACAGCTAACAGTGTACATGTGGGCGTGTTTCTTAGACCCAAGCTGGAGAAAATTCAAGAGTAGTTCATTGGCATCCAAATGGGAGTGGAGGGAAATCTCAAAAGAAAACTAAAGATCAAGCCCCCAGAAAACATTCCCACTGATATAAGAGGAATCTAGGTAGAAAAAGAAGAGCTGGTATCTCTAAAGCCAGGAGATGGAAACCTCGAAAGACGGAAGGAGAATGGAATCTCCTGAAGGGCCAGGGTATTTGATTCCCGTACTGCCATGTCTCTAGAGCCTAGAATGGTGCCTGTTTTATAGTAATGGGCACTCAGCCAGTGGTGAGTTGATGAACAAAGTGCAGGAAAGTTGTCAGGTGTCCCAGGGGCTGCACTGAATGAAAGCCCTCCACACAGAGGGCATGGTGGCCTTGCAGCCACTAAGACTGTTTGGTGCTGGCAGAAGCCTCACTGCGGGTTGTAGTGAGAGGCAGCTGGGGAAGCACAAAGACGCTCCTTCCAAGGACCTTGGTGGAGAAGGGAGAAGAGGTCAGGGAAGCTGGGAGGGTTGTGTGGTTAGTTGTTTTTTTAAATGAAGACTTTATTGTTAAACATGTTGAGAGGAATTAGCCGAGGAGTACGGGGTGCAGATAAGGAATTAGGGGTAGGTCTTCCAGGCAGGTGGTGTTGGAGCTGGAGGGAGGGGCTGCCTTTGGCCTGGAGGGACTAAGAGACTCCTTAAGATCTGGGCAAATCTGAGATGAAGTTTTTTGAAGCCTGAGGCCTCCTATCTAATCAGAACTAGGCAAGAGGTTAGAATTGTGGCAGAACCACTGACCAGGGCGTCACACCAGGGCCAGTGGGCAGCACAAAGGGCCCGTCAGAGACTGTAAACTGCATTTATAGGAGCATTTGTGGGCACCTGTCCAAAGGTCTTTTCAGAAACCAGCCTCTGTGGACCAAAGCTGGAGAGGTGAGTGGCCAGAATGGAGAACACATGCTGCAATCTAGCGGCGTTTCCGGGGCAAGCACTCAGTCTGTTTACTTTTGCACTTTACAAACACTTCTCACAAGCCTGGCTATAGCTTTTCCAACCAGTAGCAGATTAGAAATGATAAATTTAACATGTAAGGAGAGGAAAGAAGGGGCTCAAGAATAAAAACGCAAGTGCAGCTCAGAGCTGGCATGTAGTAACAGAACAAAGCAACCACAGGTGCAGGGTAGGTGCTGAAGGCATTTCCCAGGACGGCACTGGGCATTGATTCAGCCTACTCTTATGTTCACCCAGGGCACCCAGCCTGTGCCACCCACAGGCCTAGAAGTGAAAGGAAAGGAGGAGAGCTCTGAGCACAGCAGGCACATCCTGCCCTCGGGAAGCTGCCTCAGCTCTGTCTTAGCCCTCAAGGACTCACCCTCCAGAGGGGTGGGAGAGACCCTTGGATCTCTCTGGGAAAGCTTCAGTATAATTAACGGGGCTTCAAGGTGCTGTGAGAGAAATAGGGAGCCACTAACGGTAGGGTGGGGGTGATGGGAGAGATAGTAAGGGCATGGATAAGGACATGGCAGCCGAGCTAGACCTTGAGGAGTGAGTTGGCCTCATGGGGAGGGAGGCATCCAGGCATTGGGAACGGCTTGCCCCAAGATGTGGTGGCCTGCAGTGTTCCTCTGATGCAGAGTTGCCAACTGCCTGCCCTGGACACATCAACTTCCCTGCCTTCTGGGGAGAACTACTCTTAGAATCGAGCACTGGGTTGCCTACTGTCAAGAAGAGACTTTGTTCTGTGAACAATAGGGATGTGGGTTCTGCTATTAATTACCAGAAGTAAATTCTCTTCCATAAAACAGGCCCCAAAGGGCTTCCTCCTGGAAGTGGTTAATCTTAATATTATCTTAAATGGTTTACAGAGCACCTCCCCATAAATTATCTCCTCAAGGCAGCCCTATAAAGGCAGGTGGAGCTGAGATTACCTTCCCCCTCTCATAAATGAGAAAACTGAAGCTAGGTGAGGTCATTTGGAAAGTGAGGCAGAGCTAGAGTTGGCTCAGGCCTTGCGCCTCCCTCACC
This sequence comes from Galagoides demidoff, assembly GCA_963574575.1. NCBI lineage: Eukaryota > Metazoa > Chordata > Mammalia > Primates > Galagidae > Galagoides > Galagoides demidoff. The sequence continues at coordinate 18,116 of CAUYQV010072538.1, read as the reverse complement.
TTATGTGCCACCCCTGCCCCACACTGTAAGCAGTGATGACCTCCCTCTCCCCAGCAGAGGAGACGAGGCCAGCCACAGAGGGAGTGAATTAATGAACAAGGGCATCCTGACCACCATACTGGGCTGGTCTGAGCACTACCTTTCCCATCCTCAGATGGCTAAGCTGCCAACAGAGATGACTAACGGCCATTGAGAAACCATGAAGTCCTGGCCAAGGGACAGTGTCAGGCATGTCTGAGAATAAGGAATGCTCAGAACCCAGAGAATCTGGGCTTGAAGGGGCCTGATGGCCCGTTGGCTCAGCCCCACCTTGTTTGCCAAAGGAGGAATCTTGTCTGCAGAGGAGGTGACATCTGCCCAAGACAACCCAGCTTGGTAAGCGGAAGAACCAAAAGGGGCTGGAGGCACAACCCACCTGCCAACCCAAGCCCTCTTACCCCTTGGCTGAGCTAGGCTCCAGGCAGCCTTTCCTTATCTCTCTTACATCCAAAGAGTTCTGGGGCCCCTCTCCCTTTTGTTCATCACCACTACCACAAACCTTCACATCTTACTCTCTGCGTGCCAGGCATTGTTATACTTGCTCTAGAAATAGTAATTCAGTTGTTCCTCATAAGAACCCCATTAGGTAGATAACATTTCCCTGGGTTTTTTTTTTTTTGTTTGTTTGTGGGTTTTTTTTTGGAGTTTTTGGCTGGGGCTCAGTTTGAACCCACCACCACTGGCTTATGGGGCCGGTGCCCTACTCCTTTGAGCCACAGGCGCTGCCCCATATCCCTGTTTTATAAGAAACTGGGGCACAGACATTCCAAGCAGTTAAGGACACACTGTGAGTAAATGGCAAAGCTAGGATTTGAACCTAGTGAGGTGGATTCAGTGTGTGCCACTGAAGATGGAGCTTAGTCAGAAATGAGCGCCCAGACACCCTTTGACAAGCCTACAGCTGCCACCTAGCCAGTCCCTTGCATTCCATCTTCAGAGCTGAGTCAAGCTCAGTCACGTACAGACATCTCAACAGTTTCCTACATGCAGTTGCACAATCTCTTACACCATCACACCCTGTCACAGTCACATCATCCCTAAACCCCTCAGATGGACTCATAGCTTGTCAGCTCTGCCTCCAGCCCTGTGCTGGGCACCAAGGACACAGATGAGTCAGTCTCCAGCTGAAGTTCAGTGGAGAGGGAGTGCACAATGCCTCATGTTAGCTGCTGAAGAGCAGTGATGGAAATGTGGACGGGTACAGTGGGAGCAGAGGAAGAGGAAGGAGAAGGTAGTTGGCCCACAGAGCAGGGTTTGTCCACCTCAGCACAACTGACATTTTTACCAGATAATTCTTTGTTGTCCTGTGCATCAGAGGATATTTACCAGCATCTTTGGCTTCTACCCACTAGATGCCAGTGGCCAGTATGGCAGCCCAAAATATCTTTGGATATTGGCAGATGTCCCATGGGGGGCCTTAACTGCCTCTGTTTGAGAACCACTACAATAGAGAGGCAGGGCAGTTATCAGGAAGAAGGCTTTCCAAAGGCTGTGGTGTTTCCAGGCCATGTGGGGGAGTCAGTGTGTCTGCCAGAGGAAGGGCACATGAGTCACAGTGTGGGTGGAGAAGTCACTTCATCCCAAGGGCCAAGAAGGCTTTGGATGTGGCTGTTACTGTGAGATGAAGATCCCTCTGTCTGTAGGAAGATTCCCATGGCGAGGCACCAGTGAGGAGGCCTGTCCTGGCCTTGGTTTGGAGGCCAGCCATGCCAGAACTCTTCTGGAGAGACAGCCGGGGTGGTCTGATCTTCTGCCATGGTGCTGGGGCCCAGCTTCTAGCTCCAACCTGGGCCTCCTCCCCCTGGCCCCAGACAGAGACCTCAGGGGGACCCAATGGTCAGGGCTGTCTGTCCAGCACCACCTGAGGCATTTGGCTCTGATCTCCCAGTTGACTCCGGGGTGTGGCTGAGAGTTGCTGTGGAGACATGAGCTCCGGTGCTGAGAGCTGGGGGGCAGGGCACAGGGGTCAAGGCCAGGCTGAGGCACTAAGCTGGACAGCTGCTCTTTCCTCCTAACTGGAGCTGGAAACCTGGCTGGCTGTTTAACCCCTTCATCCCCATGTAGCACATAGGAGAGGGGAGGAAGGGTTGAGAGGGAGCTTTAACTCCCTGGCCTGACCCAAGGGTGTTCTGAAAGACCCAGGCCTCCTGGCACAGGGAAGGAATGTGAGACCAGCCAGAGGTTCCAAATACATACCCTGTTTCCCAGAGGGGCCACTTGGCAATAGCCTGTTTTTCTGTGGCCCATGAACTAAGAATGGCTTTTACATATTATTATTATTATTGTTATTATTTGGGATTCATTGAGGGTACAAAGAATTAGTTTACCCTGATTGCATTTGTTAAAGTCCCTCTGAAAATTGTGTCCCACCCCCAAGAGGTATACTATACACCATGAGGCTTTTTATTTTTATTTTATTTTATTTTTTTTTTAGAGACAGAGTCTTACTCTGTCCCGTGCCCTTGGTGGAGTGCTGAAGCATCACAGCTCACAGCAACCTCCAGCTCTTGGGCTTGGGCGATTCTCTTGCCTCAGCCTCCTGAGTAGCTAAGGACTACAGCTCCCGGCTATTTTTTTTGTTACAGTTTGGCTGGGGCCAGGTTCAAACCCCACACCCTGGGTATATGGGGCTGGTGCCCTACACACTGAGCCACAGGCGCTGGCCCTGCTTTTACATTTTTAAATGGTTAGGGAAATAGAAAGAATAAAATTAAGCAACAGAGGCTGTATATGGCCCACAGACTCTACCTAATATGTTCTATCTAGGCTTTTATGTAAAACGTGCAAGACTTTGACTTGCATGCTCCCTACTAATGGGGAACTCACCACCTGTATAGTGGGCAAACTCAGCCTCTGAAGTCTAGAAAGCACTTCCTTCTCCTCAGCTGAATTCTGGCCCTGTCTCTCTGGCCTACAGCCCTGCTGGGTCCTTCTGTAGGAGATAGCCAGGCAGGTCCTGAAGACAGAGCTTTACTCCATGACATGTCTCTACTCCCTTCAGGGTCTTACCTACCCTTCATATTCCATCAGGTAATGAGCTTTGTCTTCTAGCAAATTGAAAATGGCAAACCCTGCCCCTAATGCTCCTCTGAAGGTGGTGGCTTCTCTCCTTGAGAGAACAACAGTGATGATAGTAACGACTTTTCCATGTGCCAGGAGGCAAGCTCTGCCTCATGGCCCTGTACAGAGAGGAAGTGAGAACTTCCTCTGCAGACAGGCAGACACGTAGTCCTCCCCCACAGTTGCCTGGGCCTGGAGGGGAGCTGCTGGGGATTCCCAGTGTGTCCTGATACATGTGCAGCCTGTCACCCTACCCCAGGAGAGCTGCTTAATAAGGAATAACTTTGGAAGGGGAGCCATCCAGTCTAGGAGGTCTCAGCTGCCCAGTGTCTCCCTGCCTCTCCTGGCTGGCCTCCCTCTGGGGGTGCCCCCCTTCAGTGACCAGCCTAGACAGAGATCTCTAATAGCCCCTTGGCTCCAGCAGGCTGATGACCAAGAAGACCTCCCTTCTTCCCCAGCTTGCATGCACTCCCCCAGACCCAGCAGCAGCGAGTGAAGAGGCTATGAATGGGAGGCGATAGGTGGGGTAGAGAGGCAGGCAGGCAGGCAGCTGAGTTAATGCAATTAATCACCATTCTGAGGGGTAGTTTATTGTGGGAAATTGGTTTGACTTTGGTGGATGATGGAAAGAGTCAGGAGTAGGATCCAGGTGACACCCATGGCAGGTGCTATTTGGGTAGATAAGTAGGACAGATTTGGTGGGAGGGAGGTGATGGCAGAATCAAGTATAACTCTCAGACCTGGGGTGGGCAGTGAAGTGGGACCATTCAGCACAGGCACATCCCAAGGCCTAACCTAAAAAACATGAGCCAGGGCTAAGGAGGCTGCCAGTATCTGTGGATCCTGTTGGGAGATTGACAAGTAGGCTTTTCTTCCCAGAAGGGCACCCAGACAGATGCTGCTATCGAGCATGCTGGGGGCAGTGACTGGGTGGAGATGTGACCTCAGAACTTTTCCCCATGTAGAGATCACCTGATTCTCCAAGGACACTCATCTCCTTTTCTGGGCAAAGGACCAGCTTGTGGCCCCATGTGGACTCCCCTCTGGGAGGAGAGGACACAGAGCCCTCAAGTCAGCAACAGGAATGGAAAACTAGGCATAGCTTCTTCCCAGAACTGTCAAGCACAGATTAAGAAGCAGAAGCCCACTACCCAGCCTTGACTTGGCCAAGAAGTGCTGCTGAGGGGTTGAGAGGATGGGCCTGGGGCCAAGGTTAAAGCAGAGGAGGTTGGCTGCTCACCCTCCCCTGTCCTGTAAAGTGGGTCCAGGAGCCACACAGGAGCCAGGCCTGGATAGGGCTCACGCCTTGATTATGTCACCAACTAAGGGCGGAGCTCTGATAACCTTGTTTACACAAGGTCCTTTTATCAGCTGCCTTAGCCTTCTAAGAAGAGAGTTAAAGATATGAGCTGCCAAAGCAGAAACCTTCGTGTCATATCCTTGAGCTCATTTATGTAGTTTAAGCTCTTACTCAGCACCTATTTACTCTTTCTTTGTACACAACAAACAAGTTCCATTAGCTGACTTCTTAGCAAATATGAAGAGGGGTGTGGAGAGTTATAGGAGACCGTCCACTGAACCACAGAGGACTGGGGGAAGATCCTGGGAATTATGGAATGCAGAAATTACAAGTCATCACAAATCAATCAATACAGGGATAATCACTCCTTGCCCCTGTAGAGAGCCCCAAAGACACTATTGCCCCAGAGCCCTGCTTGTAAGTCTAGTCTAATGCCCCCCAATGATAGGTCAGGAAAGGTTGGACCCTCAAAGGGACAAGTGTCATTTATCTGGGTATTTCCCTTATCCAGAACAGCTTGTTCTCTGTGAAGCCTGATAAATGGGACATTACAGTTCCCAGCCACTCCTCCTCTGGGGTTGGTTTTGTCCCTTGAAGAGCATAAGTACTTTATGTTTTGTTTTGTTAAAATTTGCCTTCTGTCTGCCCCCACCAGAATCAAGGGGTTCTAGAAGGAGAGCTCCAGACTCTTCTTTATTCAATGACTCTTCCAGGTATCTCTGGCACTGACTCTGGGACAGGCCCTGGTGTGAATCAACTTAGGTCCCTGTCCTCAGCAAAGACACATTCCTGCGAGTCAGGGAAACTCAAAAGGTCTCAGCAGTGAGTCGAGGTGTGTCCTCCAGGCAGGAGTAACAGCATCTCAGAGATGGAATATTAATAACTTGCCCTTAGTCACAGTATAAATAAGGAGTAGAGCTGAGATCTGAATTTGTTTGTGTCCAGATTCAGAGCACAGGTTCCTAATCACTGCACCACTGGCCTCCCCTGGACAGACAGGTAGATCCTTAGGACTGCCTCTCCCTTGTCAACCTGCCCTAACCCCCTGGAGCCTGGTTTCTGTCAGGTGACTCCAGACTTGGGAGAGGTCATGGCAGGGCAAGAAACAAGATGGCTAGAGGCCAAGGAGCCACAGCAACTGGAAGGAAAGCACCAAGGACAGGTCCATTGGACTCAGTAGATATTTCTGGGACTGTGGGTCTTGATTTCCCTTTGGCAAATGTGGCCATCCACATCCTCCTCTTGTGCTAGAACTCTGGTTTGGGGAGGGGTAAGGAAGACTTAAGAGCAGTGATGGCAGAGGATGAAGAGACTGCCCACTGCTATGTGTGTGTGAATTTGCAGTGTACACCCGGGGAGGGTCACTGGGTTGGCATCACATGGAATGGAGTTTGAACTACAAGTGGTGAGGGTGGAGGGGCATGTAGATCTGTGAATGGCTGAAGCCAGGAGTATTCAGGTTATCTGAGCATGGGTCTGTGTGGTATGGTATGTGTGTATAGGAAGCTATTTCTAGGTAGTTGGGCTTGTGCCTAGCTATGTGTGGCTAGGTGGGTTTAGCCAGTTCCATGGCGCTGGGTGTGTGTGTTGCCTGAGAGCGTGCTGAGTGTCCTCAGGCAGAACCAGTACTGCCCACCTGCCACATCCCTGGAGGCAGGCCATACTGAGACAGGTGTATGCAGTTCCTGAAACTGCTCGCTTGTCCAGAGTCTTTCCCCTTACCTCCTATCCAGGCCTTGGGAGAAGGGTAGAGCCCAGGGTCCTTCAAAGTGGTGCTCCCAGGCTAGGGCCTGGGGACAGAAAGCAACAGCAGGAGTTTTATGAGCACTTCTGAAGGGTGGTATGCATGAGTTTGCACCTGGAGTGCAAAGTCAGGGAGCCTGAATTTCCTGGAGGACAGAACCTGTTCATCCAGCCCTGCTTCCTCCCCAGCAGGGTTGTGGGGGGAGAGTGGCTTGGACTTGGCACAGCTGGGGCCCACCTGGGGCCTTGGGGCAAAGTAAGAAGAGAAAATGGGCAGGTGGAAAGAAGTCTTTTCTCTCTGTACCTGTCTCTGGTCTGTACCTGAACTTCCACTGTTGATCACCTGCCAATATCCCCAGCAAGTGGTGTACAGCCTGTGAAACTGTGGGGTCCTGGAAACTAGACCAGAAGAGGTGTAGAGGGGGAGTAGAAGAGCCAGTGCCACTCTCAGCAGGAAGCCCAACCCTTTGTTTCTTACCTGGGGAAACAGACCTGCAAAAAGGGATGGGTCATGGCTGAAGAACATTACCAGGCATGGTGCTACTCTGGGAAGCCCAGGCAGGAAAATTGCTTAATGCCAGGAGTTCAAGACCAGCCTAGACAACACAGTGAGATCCCATCTCTACAAAAAATAGAAAAAAAATTAGCTGGTGTGAGATTGCATGTGCCTGTATTCCCAGCCACTTGTAAGCCTAAGGCTGGAGGATAGTGACAGAGCAAAACTTCATCTTTTTTTTTTTTTAATTGAGACAGAGTCACACTTTGTTGCCCCAGTAGAGGGCTGTGGTGTCACAGCTTGGAGCAACCTCAAACTCTTGGGCTTAACTGATTCTCTTGCCTCAGCCTCTCAAGTAGCTGGGACTATAGGTGCCCACCACAACAGCCGGCTGTATTTTAGAGACAGGGTCTTGCTCTTGCTCAGGCTAGTCTTGAACTCCTAAGCTCAATCAATCCACCCACCTTGCCCTCCCAGGTGCCGGGATTATAGGCATGAGCCACTGCGATGGCCTAAAACTCCCTTTTTTTTTTTTTTTTTTAAGAGACAGAATCTCATTTTGTCACCTTCGGTAGAGTGCGGTGGCATCACAGCTCACAGCAACCTCCAGCTCTTGGGCTTACGTGATTCTCTTGCCTCAGCCTCCCAAGTAGCTGGGACTACAGGTGCCCACCACAACGCCTGGCTATTTTTGTTGCAGTTTGGCCGGGGCCAGGTTCAAACCCGCCACCCTTGTTATATGGGGCTGGTGCCCTACTCACTGAGACACAGCTACCACCCTGAAACGCCATCTCTTTAAAAAAAAGAAAATGCAGCGAGTCTGTGGCAGAGCAAGGAGGCCCAGGCCCTCTCCAGCAAAAGGGCTCTCTGAGTGAGGGTTGAAGGAGATAAGGAGGACATCCTAGGGGCTGCCCACCCACATTGCTTCTACCCTGCAGGTGATCGAGGAGTTCTACAACCAGACATGGATCCACAGATACGGGGAGAAGATACTGCCCACCACGCTTACCACACTCTGGTCCCTCTCTGTGGCCATCTTCTCCGTTGGGGGCATGATAGGCTCCTTCTCTGTGGGCCTTTTTGTTAACCGCTTTGGCCGGTGAGTAGGAAGGGCTCTGGCCTTGCCCGGGGCATCCCAGATGTGGGTGGGAGGTGGGGGAGACTCCCATGCCTGCTCCAGGGTTTCACTTGTGACCTAGCCCCTGGGGATCTTGAGGGGCACCAATCTGACCCTCCACCTCTCCCTCAGGCGGAACTCGATGCTGATGATGAACCTGCTGGCCTTCATCTCTGCTGTGCTCATGGGCTTCTCGAAGCTGGGCAGGTCCTTTGAGATGCTGATCCTGGGCCGCTTCATCATCGGCGTGTACTGTGGCCTAACCACAGGCTTTGTGCCCATGTATGTTGGGGAGGTGTCCCCCACAGCCCTTCGTGGGGCCTTGGGCACCCTGCACCAGTTGGGCATCGTTGTCGGCATCCTCATCGCCCAGGTGAGCTGCAGCTGCCCGGAGCTTCCAAGACCTGTCCTGTAGGGCAGAACTTCTCTGACTAGACTTGTACACAGGTCCAGGAACATACTGCCACGCCCAAATTTCCTGGGCCACCCCAGCAGAAGCGCAAGATTCCTCCACCCTTCTCGTCCCCTTTCCTCTCACACTGGACATCTGACCACAGGGAACTTGCTGTTCCCACATATGCCAGCTATCCCATACCCCATATGGTTGTGCCTGGATGCACACTGTGCCTTCTCTGCAGAAGGCTTCCCTGTCCCTGTCCCCGACATCCTCCTGGAGCAGTGTAGCAGCCCCACTCTCTGTGCTGGACACATTCCCAGCCTTGCTACTTACCTTCCCAGTAATGCCATGAAGTAGGTCCTGCTTGCCCATCTGACAGATGAGGAAACTGAGATTCAGAGAGAGTAGTGGAGAAGCCTCCAGAGGCAGCAGGTGACACAAAGCAGGGACAGCCCCCTGCAGGATGCTCACAGCCCCCACCTCCCTCAGGTGTTCGGTCTAGACTCCATCATGGGAAACGAGGAGCTGTGGCCCCTGCTGCTGAGCATCATTTTCATCCCAGCCCTGCTCCAGTGCATCGTGCTGCCCTTCTGCCCTGAGAGCCCCCGCTTCCTGCTCATCAACCGCAATGAAGAGAACCGGGCCAAGAGTGGTATGGGCCAGGGCCCTGCCCTCCTCCCTGATGGCTGAGCCCCGGCTTTCTTCCCACTCTGAGCCACCCCCTCCTTCCCTCCGGTCCCCCCAGTGTTGAAGAAGCTTCGTGGGACAGCCGACGTGACTCACGACCTGCAGGAGATGAAAGAGGAGGGTCGGCAGATGATGCGGGAGAAGAAGGTCACCATCCTGGAGCTGTTCCGCTCACCCGCCTACCGCCAGCCCATCCTTATCGCCGTGGTGCTGCAGCTGTCCCAGCAGCTGTCGGGTATCAACGCTGTGAGTGCCCCACCACCACCCCATTTTGTGGCCCCAGCCAACCCCTGTGGTCAAGTGTGTGCTCAGAACAAATCCCAAACTTAAAACAACAAATATGTCTTTGCCAAAGGAGAAGCTTCTCTTTAGAACCAAAACCCAAAAGATCACTGCAGTGCAGTGTCCCTCAGCCAGAGAAGTGCTTGTGCCCTCCACTCCTTACTCACCCTGGGTCCCACACGCACTGGTGCAGAGGCAGGGAACAGCCACAATGCCCAGCTGAGCCCCAATAGTCTCTCTGTCTGGTAGGTCTTCTATTACTCCACCAGCATCTTCGAGAAGGCAGGAGTGCAGCAGCCTGTGTATGCCACCATCGGCTCTGGCATCGTCAACACGGCCTTTACTGTTGTGTCGGTGAGTCTTTGTCTGCTATCAGTAAGCAGCAGGGGTTCAGCTCAGGTCAGAATGCCAAGATGTGCTGGGAGCCAGGCACACGTCGTGTCTCCATATGTGCCTTCTCCCTTCACTCTTAACAACCTGTGAGTTTCATCTCACATCACACAGCTAGCATGGGTGCTCAGAGAAATGAAACAGAAAAGGCTCACCCAAGGTCACAGCCAGGATGCTCAGCTTTCTGGTTCTTTAGAACCACCCCTTGCCCCCATGTACTGCTATCAGGCGCTGGGGCCAGCTCTGTGCCCCCACCCCCTATCCAGCCTCCACACCGGGCCCCATGGAGGAGGCAGTACCCACTTCCCCACTGGTCTTGAGTGCCAAGTGTCTTTCCTGGCCATTAGGGCAAGCCCCTGGGTGGGTGTGTTCAGAGAGGCACCAGGCTAGGATGGTGGTACTGACTGTTTCTCTGCCCACAGCTGTTTGTGGTGGAGCGAGCTGGCCGGCGGACCCTGCATCTCATAGGCCTAGCTGGTATGGCAGGCTGTGCTGTGCTCATGACCATTGCGCTTGCATTGCTGGTGAGTTACCAATACTCCAGGGAGCAAGGTGGGGGTGGGGAGGATCAGGGGCAGTTCACCTGGGCTTCAGATCCCAAAGCAGACCAGGTAGGGGCTGTACTTGTCCTGGTTCTACATGGGTCTGACTTTCCGACTCCAGAGGTTGTCTCCTTCCATCCCACTCATATCCTGTCTTGAACTTGCTCCTCCCTGCTTGGTGGCTTCTCAACACAGCATATCTGGTCCTATACCCCAAACTTTCAGCTCCCCAGGAAATTGCCCAGTATTAAACCTTTCAAAGCCTTTATTTGCAGGGGAAAACTAAGTCCCAGTAAGATTAGTGACATGTCAGGTAAAAGATGAAACCAGGCATCCACCTCAGGTCTACTGGCTCCAAGCCTGTGATTGTCATCACTGTGTTAACTCTATGCCAGGCACTCATAAGCACAAACAATCATTTATTTCTTTTTTTTTTTTTTTTTTTTTTTTGAGATGGAGCCTCAAGCTATCCCCCTGGGTAGAGTGCCATGGCATCACAGCTCATAGCAACCTCCAACTCCTGGGCTCAAGCGAGTCTCCTGTCTCCTCCTCCCAAGTAGCTGGGACCACAGGCGCCCGCCACAACGCCCGGCCATTTTTTGGTTGCAGCCATCATTGTTGTTTGGCGGGCCCAGGCTGGGGATTCGAACCCGCCACCTTAGGTGTATGTGGCTGGCGCCTTAGCCGATTGAGCGCTCCATGAGTCCCAAACAATAAAAAAAAAATCATAACGAGAAACCCTCTTTGTCTTTCCAAGGAATATTAACGTGGTAAAACCCCATATAGGCCTAGGATTAGGGCAAAGTTAGCTGGCACAAAATGCTCAGTAATGAAGAAATACATTGCAATGTAGTATTTAAAAAAAATCAAAGTAATGCAAAAAAATCTATGATAAAGTGTGAAAATTTGAACTAATGGCAGGACTCAGTTCCACTGTAGCCTGTTCACATTGGTGAACAGAAAGCATCCACCAAAGCCTACGAGGAGGAGGAAGACCCTAGAGCAGTGCGGTGAATGGACACATTACCCACTTGGTTTGGAGAAAGATAAGCATTCACGGTTTCCCACTCTTGACTGGTGAAAAACTATACCAGCACCCTAAAAAGTACTGGAATTAGAAAAAAGATGCTATATTCTTAACATAAACGATTAAAGTCTCTATTACTTATTTCTTTATTCATAAAGAGTCATTGGAGCTTCTAGTATAGTCTCATAACCCACATAATTGGGAACCCCTCTTCTCCCTACTGTCCACCTGTTTGGGGTTGGTCAGATGCAGGCCTTATCTCGTCTAGTTAGATGACTCTCCCACAGTTTCTCCCCTGTCCCCTCAACTCGTTTTGTCTTCTGTATCTGTCCCTTTCACTCACAGGTCTTATATTGAGAATTATATGATGGAAAGACCAGGAGAGGAGGCAAGCCTGTGTTCTTATCCAAGCTTAACCACTAAGCAGATATGCAGCCTGGGTCAGTCATTCTCCCTCTGGGCTTCGGTGTCCTTGTCTGCGTATGAAGGGATCAAACTAAAGCATCCTACTTTCTTCTTTGCTTTTCAGGAACTCTGTTCTTGCTATAGATGGAAAGCCTATATACTTGTGCCTTTTTGCCTCTGAGAGTCAGCAGGAATAACAACATCTTCCAGTTCAAATTCAAGAAAAGTGTGACATTAACAATCCAGCACTGCTCACCCTCCCCTTACCAGGATGCCCTTTGTGAATGTCCGTGAAAGTCTCTGTGTGTCTCATCATCTTTTCATCAAACTGATACATCATTCTCTTATTCCACAAATACTTACTGAATGTTTCCTAAGCAGGAAGCACTTTTCTCAACCCTGAATAGGACAAAGTTCCTACCCTCATGGTGAGGCCATTCATCCTAGCAAATATATATAGGCCTGAGCTACATAATGGTGTCAGCAGTGGTACCACACCTCTGGTGGTGGTCCTGTAGGATTACAATGGAGCATATCTAGAAACCTGATATATAGCGCCTGATATTGGCGTTGTAAGTCAAATATTGCTCAGTAATAATGCTGGGACGTTTGGTTTTCCATGTGAAGAAATACACATTAGTAAAAATATATTGGCTGGCTGCTGGAGCTCACATCTGTAATCCCAGCACTTGGAGAGGCCAGTGTGAGAGGATCACTTGAGGCCAGGAGTTTGAGACCAGCCTGGACAACAAAGAGAGACCCTGTCTTTACAACAAATAAGAAAAAGTAGCCACTTGTGGTGTCACATGGCCTATAGTCCTAGGTACTTGGGAAGCTGATGTGAGAGGATCACTTGAGTCCAGGAGTTCACAGCTATAGTGAGCTGTGATCATAGCCACTGTATTCTAGCCCGGGTAAGACCCTATCCCACTCCCTCCCCCTAAATATACCTATGTCATCTAGGTTTCTGTAAGTACACTCTACGATGCTCATATAAATTGCCTAATGACACATTTCTCAGGAAGTATCCTCTTCATTAAGTGAGACATGACTGTGTTCATACATTCAAGGAATAAAAAACACAATATTATCCATAAAAATAGGAGCTTCACTTGAAGCACTATAAACTTGAATTCAGTAAAAACATGCAGTGACATTACCTTCTAGCTAAATAACTTTTGAATGAGACATAAGCTGTCTTGGCTAACATGTATAAAAGATTGGCAGCAAGCAAAATGTCTCCTTCATGAAATCAGCAGGATTGAAGAAGAATTGGAAATAGCCTGACTTTCTCACTGTTTCCTAATAATACCACATCCATCTAGACTCACAGTGACTGGTGTGTGCTCCACACTTTGGGAAACAATGCCTTTATCCTATGAGTCACTAAGCAAGAAGTGATTCTTCTTATTTGTGCCCATCACCTTTCCAAGAATCTATTCCTTAGGCCTCGAAAGTCCCAATTCCACCCCCTCCCGCCCCCAGTGACAACTGAGGTGCCTCAGAGGCCACAGTGTTGTGTGATCGGGAGAAATGATCTGTTTTTCTGCAGCATTAGTCCATGGATTGGCCTGTTGTCTCTGAAACATCAGGATTAGAGTTCTTTTATTCTCTTTTATTGATACATTATAATTTACATATTTATGGGATACATGTGCTGGCTACATGCATAAAAGTGAAATGATCAAGTCAGGGTATCCATCATTTGAGCATTGATTGGTATCATTTCGTGTCCCTCCTTCTCGTTAACTTTCAAGTATACATAATATCATTGCTGAAGGTGGTCCCCTGGTCTGCTGTCAAACATAAGAACTATTTCCTCTATTTAGTTGTGTGTTGATATGTTCTTTGACCCCTGGTCTTAAGACAGAGAATGAGCTTTTATCCTCAAGTTGCATGTGTGTGTTCATGCAGGATGCAACTGGGGACAAGCATAGCAGGGGAAGACTGGGGGTTTTCTGAACTTCCTATTATCACAGTGCCCTCTTCATAAAATGTTTTCATGTTCTGGTAGTTGGCCTGCGTACTTTCCTATGTGAGATAAATTTCCTTTGGAGCTGGCTAAGACCTTGGAGATCATCTTCTTCCCCTACTTCCCTGCACTGTCCATTCCAATCTCCTTTGAGAAGGAGGAAGCAGAGGCCGAGAGAGGGCAGGTGTCCTGCCCACAAGGACTGTGTCTGTAAGCAGAAAATTAGAATTTGAACCCCCATGCAGGCAATAGAAACCCATCACAGGGCCCCACCTTGTCTCCTAATTGCCTTGCTCACAGATTTTCTTTCTCCCTTTCCAGGCAGTCCTGAGCCCTCTCATAGCCATTGCGCTGAAAATATCCCAGATTCATGAGAGAACTGGCCGCAGGGGACCTACTGTCATCACCTGAAGGGAAGAAAGATCCCTCACCAGGGCCAAAGAGAGCGTTCGGCGGGAGATGCTTCACCAATGCCTTCTTGCTACCTGTTTGTGCCTCTTATGACTTTGGATAAAACAAAAGATTTTTGCTTTGGGGGGAAGGAGGGTGGGTAGAAAAAGAAATCTGTTTTGTTTTGATTTTGACCAGTTCCTCCAAATGCAACAGGGTCTTTAGTGGTCTGTTAAAGCTGCACTATCACTCGCTAACTATAGTTCATCACACAAAGGACCTTCCCCTTTTGAGAAAGAATAAGTGGGCTAGGACACTGTTAATCTGTGGATCATTGGTGCCATGTAAGAATAGGTTCTGAGATAATGAAAGAGAGCACAGTGAGAGATTGAAACTGACCTTGAGGCCTAGGTACCCCTGGACAGGCAGAAGAAGACACTCCTCAGCACAGAGGAGGATTCAGCTCTTCTCCTAGGGCAGGTCTACAAGGGGGGAAGGAGTTAGAACTAATAGCCCACCTGGCTCCCACCAACCATTTGACGGCCCAGCCTTCCCCATCTCCCTCCCCAGCTTTCCTGTGCCACCTTCTCTCACGTCTTCTAAAGCTTTCTAGAGATCACAATGGCACTCTTCCAACAAAACATATCAAAGGATGTTTTTCTCTCTTATTTTATAAATAATCACAATTTTTAGCTATTAAACCAGCTGCCTTCCTTCACTTCCAGCCATTCATTGTGCAAGTGGGGAGAAGTTTTGATAAGACTCTGCAAATGAATGCTTACAATTGGGGAGGGGCTCCTTCCTTGATGGCATCATGTAGGTTGAGACATGGGTTTATACAAATGCTCCCGAGAAGACAGAAATACCACCAGGTCTGAGAGCTCTCTGCCTTTTTCAGCAAGGACCTATTCGAATGCACTTGTTTGGCCATGGTTCTGATCTTTCTTACAGTGACTGTCCAAGGAGAGAATGAAACACTGTCAAAGAAGGAACTGAAGTGGTTGTGGGAGGAGAACATTACTGGTGGTCTATGCCTGATGAGATGGAGGGGAGGGCAGGGACCCCTGATGAAGGTAGAGGGGCACAACTGGCTTTCTTTGCTTGGGAAAGGGATATTGCAGCTCTAGCAGCCTCGTTCCTACTCAGCCAGGACACTGGGTGTGTGGGGCCTGTTTGCCTCTGTTTTGCTTCCTTGGGAACGGCACACTCACTTATCCTGCCATTTGTGGAGATGACCTGGTGCACTTTGACTGTTAAGCAATGCATTATTGCTGTAGTCAAGGCTAGTGCAAGCAAGGAAACATTCCCAGGAAGGTATTTGTTTCCATTTTCTGTCTACGCTTCTGTCACAAACTTGCTATGACATTTAGTAGCCAATAAAAAAAAAATTCCTTATTTCAACCTTATCCAAGGATTGTGGGGTTTTGCTCATTTTTTTGTCTCTCCAATTGAGAAACGTCAGTGGGGATCACCTATACTGATAAAGCTGCCTTTCAGAATACTCTCAAGGGCTATTTTTCACTGTTACAACGTGGGAAATGGTATTAAATAAATGAAACAGAAAAGGTGAATTACTGAGAACTGCCTTTGGGAGTCAGCAGAAACTGAACTGGCATCTTTCATTGTAACTGCCTTTATTTCAGAGTAATAGGAAAGTGGCTTTGAGCTGAGATTCTAAAGCACCAGTTATGAAATTTATCCCAGTGGAATAAAATTTGCCTTAGAGCTTTGGTTCTCATCTCTTAAGTGGGGGTCTGTGACAAACCAGCCCTCCATTCATTAATCATGGATGTGTTGGTCAGGATAATCAGATGGATTCTTAGGCATATTAGTTCTAAGTAAGAAAATACAGTAGAACCTCTGTAAGGTGACCACACAGGGATTGTAACAAACTGCTCAACATAATGGAGGTGATCAACCTAAGGAACTTCTATTGATTACATGTGGTGCATGGCCAGTCTATGAAAATTAGGTCAACTTAAGGAGATGGTCAAGGCAGGGAGGTTTCACTGTATTTATTTTTTTTCTAAAGTTGCAGAACTTTTAATCTTCTTTCACTTTTAAGTTCAAATGTAAATTAGCCCTCACTTAGAAATTCTGTTTATTTTGATACAGTCAGGTGTGTTCAATAGCCCAGTCTATATTTACCCATTCATCCATCGATTCATTCATTCACTCATTCAGCAAACATTGTTTGAGAGCAACTAATCTGGGCAGAGTTCTGTATTCGATGTGACAGGGAAATGGATAAAATGTTATTCCTGCTCTTTGGAGTTTATACTTTGGGAATAGGAGGCTTTGACAAATATACACAAATATTCAGGCAGACGCAAATGTCATAGCACAGGCATAGACAATGGGCTGTGGGAATACACAGAGAGGAGCGATTAACTCAGAGATGGTGGAATGCTAGATACTAAGTGGGTCTTCCCAAGAGCAGAGTTTCTTGAGATTTGTAACCATTGATATAGTTTCACCAGGGGCAAATGAAACAAGAAAGACTCGGAGTCAGGAGCTGGCATGGCTGGAGAGGAGGCTTGCCTGGGTCTCGTGTGACTGGGGGAGTTGAAGCAGATGTAGGGCTGTCTGCAGAACAAAGGTGTGGGCCCAACCACAGAAAGAATTAGGTGCACGCTCCCTGTATTCACAGAGCTTTTTCTCAGCTATGTTGCCAGGGGAAGGTCCTTCAGCAGCTTTAGTGCACAGCCTGTCTCTGCCCCAGTTCCCAATGTCTAGATATTATTTGTGCCTTACGTAACCTCCAAGCTCATCCTGCTGAACTGTGCATGTATATTCTCCTGCCTAATTCTCAGCAGAGGTGAAAGGCAAGAAGTCACTTTTTCCCACATCGTGTTCTTTTATGTTCTTAAAGATGGTACTCTAGCCACTAGTTTTTAAGAGTCAGTGATTTGAGGGGTTCAAGAGATTTGTGGGACCTACAGCATTAGTCCTGGAGGAAACTATGGCTGGAGTGTGGTGGCTGTCAGGGCCACTCTGGGGACCTGCTGTTACTGACAGGTTCACTTATGACACCGCGCACCTCCAGAGAAATGGCAAGCAACACTGTCTGTACATAACATAGTGCCACTTACCCAGGGTGTGTTTGGAAACGTCTGTGTATGTGTGCCAGGGAGTCATTTAGTGGGAGGGGGCCAAGGATAACACATGTTTCGCCAGGTGTCAGCCAGTGCCCCCAAATAAAAAGTGGTTTCGTCCCAGCCAGGATTCTTGAATTGATTGTCCTTGAACATGGGTGGGTAGCCATTATTAAAATGAGATCATTTATTGAATCTTCCTAATGCGAGTGCAGCTCATATCCCCAGGGTTGGTGGGACAAAGCGTTGCTGTGGAATGGCAGTATAGACCAACGGGCTTGACAGGAAACAGGAAGCTTCGGGTGGATGGGCAGTCTCCTGGTGGCGCATTGGGCTGAGTCGGCTGCTCCAAGCCAGGACAGGGGTAATGGTATGAGGACTCTGATTGGCCACTATGGGTCAGCGTGAGGCATAGGGATTTACTCCGCAGTTCAGTTCCATCAGCCATGGCAGATGTGGGGAAGTTACAAGGCGCCTACAGGAGCCGGGAATGGCGTAACAAGGTGGCTGCATTCTGTGGGGATTATGCACTGGATGTTCTCAAAGCACAGGGATGCAGACATCTCAGACATCTGCCTTGGGGAGATTTCCATTCCTGGGTATAGAAGAGTCTGAGAAACCATGTGCTTTTGGAAGTGATGTAACCACCAGTAAATCAGCCTTTGGCCCTTCAACAGTTACTACCAGCAAGAGATTATCTGAGGCAGCAGAGCTTAGCAGAATGCCTGTTCCTCTCCAGCCTGCTGGAGTCCTTCTCAGGAGAAAGAGCTCATGCAGTTGACAGCACCCTTGGTATGTGAGTCAGTTGGGTTGTTGTGGAACTTTATGGAACACAGTGAAGACATCAATTATAAATCCCTGTCATGATCATGTTTTAGCACATAGTATGTACCCTGCAATGTAGGTGAACTGGGGCAATGTTTCATCAAAGACAATACATTCAAATGGAATCTTGAAGGATGGATGGGAGTATCAGTAAAAGCACTGGTGAGTTTTTGGTTTTTTTTCACCCTTAGAACTCTTTTGATGTGAGGACAATTAATGACAAGGCAGAGGGTGGGGAAAGAGGAGAGCAGAGAGAGAGAGGAGGAGGGAGGGGAGTGGGGGAAAGGAAGGGCAGAGAGAGGGAAGGAGGGAGGGGTGGGGTCTCAGTGTATGACACATCTTGTACCCT
>CAUYQV010072534.1:0-17104 GCA_963574575.1 Galagoides demidoff | reverse complement strand
TTTTTTTTTTTTTTTTGAGACGGAGCCTCAAGCTATTCCCCTGGGTAGAGTGCCATGGCATCACAGCTCATAGCAACCTCCAACTCCTGGGCTCAAGCGAGTCTCCTGCCTCTGCCTCCCAAGTAGCTGGGACCACAGGTGCCCACCACAATGCCTGGCCATTTTTTGGTTGCAGCCATCATTCTTTGGCGGGCCCGGGCTGGGGATTCGAACCCGCCACCTTAGGTGTGTGTGGCTGGCGCCTTAGCCGATTGAGCCACAGGCACCGAGCCTGAGACAGAGTCTTAAGCTATCTCCCAGGATAAAGTGGCATTAAGACTCTTAGGGTTAAGCAATTAAT
This sequence comes from Galagoides demidoff, assembly GCA_963574575.1. Lineage (NCBI taxonomy): Eukaryota > Metazoa > Chordata > Mammalia > Primates > Galagidae > Galagoides > Galagoides demidoff. The sequence continues at coordinate 16,764 of CAUYQV010072534.1, read as the reverse complement.
TCTCTTGCCTCATCCTCCCAAGTAGCTGGGACCTTAGGTGCCCACCACAATGCTCAGCTATTGTTTTGTTGCAGTTGTCATTGTTTTAGCTGGCCCAGACTGGGTTTGAACCTGCCAGCCTTGGTGTATGTGGCTGACACCCTACCCACTCAGCAACGGGTGCTGCCTTTTTTATTTTTATTTTTTGAGACAGAGTCTCACTGTGTCACCCTCAGTAAAGTTCTGTGCCCCCCCCCCCACTCCACCCTGTTTTCTCTTGGTGTAATTGATTCATTGAAGAAACTAGGTTAGTTATTCTGTAGAGCATCTTACCATCTGAATTTGTCTTTTTACTTCTTTGTGGGCTCACTTCATTTGTTCTTCCATGCTAGGGAGCAGCTACATTCTGCAGTCCAAACCCATATCCTACTGGCCACCCTTTTTGTCTTTTAATCAGCTTCAGTGATTAAAATATAACTAAATATTTCAGTTATATTCATATAACGTATAGTTTACTCATTAAAGCGTACAATGGAGCCTGGCACAGTGGCTCACGCCTGTAATCCCAGCACTGTGGGAGGCTGAGGTGGGAGGATTGCTTGAGGCTAGGAGTTCAAGACAACCTTGGACAGTATAGTGAGACTCTGCCATTCCAAAACAACAAAGTGTACAATTTATTGCTTTATAGTATATTCAGATAATCATGCAACTATCACCACTATATTATTTTATTTTATTTTATTTTTTGAGGCTGTGTCTGGCTCTGTCACCTAAGCTATAATGCTGTGGTACTATCATAGTTCACTGCAGCCTGCAACTCCTGGTCTCATGCAACTATCACCACTATATTATTTTATTTTATTTTATTTATTTATTTATTTTGAGATGGAGCCTCAAGCTATCCCCCTGGGTAGAGTGCCATGGCATCACAGCTCATAGCAACCTCCAACTCCTGGGCTCAAGCAAGTCTCCTGCCTCAGCCTCCCAAGTAGCTGGGACCACAGACGCCCGCCACAACGCCCAGCCATTTTTTTTTTTTTTGGTTGCAGCCATCATTGTTGTTTGGCGGGCTGGGCTGGGAATTCGAACCCGCCACCTTAGGTGTACATGGCTGGCGCCTTAGCCGACTGAGCCACAGGCACTGAGCCATTTTATTTTATTTTTTGAGGCTGCGTCTGGCTCTGTCACCTAAGCTATAATGCTGTGGTACTATCATAGCTCACTGCAGCCTGCAACTCCTGGCCTCAAGTGATCCCTCTTTCTCAGTCTCCCAAGGTGCTGAGACTACACGTATTTGCTACCATGGGAGGCTAATTTTTAAAATTTTGTTAGAGGTGGAGATTCCATATATTAACCTGGGGCTGGTCTAAAACTCCTGACTTTAAGTGATCCTCTCTCGCCTCAGCCTCTTGAGTCACTGGGATTACAGGCATGAGCCATCGCACTGAGTAAAATGGTGGTTTTCCTGTTCTCTCATTCTTCCTACACTTACTTTCTGAGCAGTTTTTTTTTTTAATCTTGAGCCATGTCCAAGAATCAATTAAAGAGAGTATCTTAATCAAAGTTCCATTTGGAGACAAGGCATGGTGGCACCTGGAATCCTAGCACTCTGGGAGGCTGAGGCAGGTGGATTACTTGAGCTCAGGGGTTCAAGACCAGCCTAAGCAAGAGTAAGACCCACCTTTACTAAAAATAAAAAAAATTGAGACAAGAGGATCTCTTGAGCCAGAGAGTTTGAGTTGCTGTGAGCTATGATGCTAGGGCACTCTACTCAGGCTAACAGAGTGAGACTCTGTTTCAATAAAAAACAAAACAAGTCCCATTTGGAAATTTTGGTAGTTCCAAACTACCCCTGGGCTAGTTTGTCAAGAGCCGACTGAGGAAGATATCAATTTCTCTAAGCCTTAATGTTCTCATCTATTAAATGGGGAGAATCTGGGGAGGCTGTCATGAGGATTGAATGTGTTCAAATGTGAAAAGTACTTTCCACAGGGTTTGAAGTAAATAATAGATTATTTCTATTCTTTTAGTGCTGTTGTAATTAATGTATAATCATTAATGTCAAGACTGGGGGTTTAGTTCATTGATAACACACTCCCAGGTGTCAGACAATGTTCAGACTCAGACCGGAGTCCAACGAGTGGCCCTACCATCCAGGGGCTGCTAGTATGGAGGGGAAAAAAAAAACAGGGGAATGGGGCTGGTTTTTTTTTTTTTTTTTGGTTGTAGTCGTCATTGTTGTTTCGAACCTGCCAGCTCTAGTGTATGTGGCTGGTGCCTTAGCTGCTTGAGCTACAGATGCCATCAGAGAGAATGGGGCTATAGTAGAGATAATTCAGGGCATTGTCAAGTACAAAGAGAACCTAACTTATCCTGGAGAATCAGGCTTCTCAACAGAGGCAAATCTTGATGGAGCTTGGGAGGAGGAAGAGGACAGGATTTCCTCAGGAGTACTGACAGTTGTCACCTGTTAAAAGACAGGCTCCCGGCTCGGCACCTGTGGCTCAATCAGCTAAGGCGCCAGCCACGTACACCTAAGGTGGCGGGTTTGAATCCCCAGCCCGGGCCTGCCAAACAACAATGATGGCTGCAACCAAAAAAATGGGCGGGCATTGTGGCAGGCGCCTGTGGTCCCAGCTACTTGGGAGGCGGAGGGAGGAGACTCGCTTGAGCCCAGGAGTTGGAGGTTGCTATGAGCTGTGATGCCATGGCACTCTACCCAGGGAGATAGCTTGAGGCTCTGGCTCAAAAAAAAAAAAAAGACAGGCTCCCTAGCCTGGCTGCTTGAGTTCAAATCTTGGCTCTGCTTCTTCCCAGCTAGGGGATTCTGTGAGCCTGTTCCTTCCCCTGTAAAGTGGAGATGGTGATAAACAATAGCTGATGTAGGGCGGTGCCTGAGGCTTAAGGAGTAGGGCACCAGCCCCATATACTGGAGGTGGCGGGTTCAAACCTGGCCTTGGCCAAAAAAAACAAAACAAAACAAAAATAATAGCTGATGTTGGTTGCTCCTGCTCTTTGTCTGTTTCCTCTTGAAATGCTTGTGACAGCAGATGGCAGTAGTTCTGTTTTCTATTTTGAAATTGGCCTTACTGAGGAGATGGTATAGTATGATGAGTGAAGCTTGGCTTCCTGAGTTTCGAAATCCTGGCCCTGACACCTGGCAGCTCTTGGCCAGAGGTTCTCATGCTTTTTGGTCTTAGATCTTAAAAATTATTGAAGACTCCAAAGAGCTTTAGTTTATGTGAGTTATAGAGATTGATTTTATGTAAGTTACAGAGATACTTGTAAACTTTAGTTTATGTAAGAGATACTTGCCATGTCAGAAATTAAAGTGGAGTTATTAAAAATATCGGCTCGGCACCTTTGGCTCAAGTGGCTAAGGTGCCAGCCACATACACCTAAGGTGGCGGGCACAAATCCAGCCTGGGCCCACCAAAACAACAATGACGGCTGCAACCAAAAAATAGCCCAGCATTGTGGCGGGCGCCTATTGGTCCCAGCTACGTAGGAGGCTGAGGCAGGAGACTCGCTTGAGCCCAGGAGTTGGAGGTTGCTGTGAGCTGTGATGCCACAGCACTCTACCCAGGGGGATAGCTTGAGGTTCTGTCTTTAAAAAAAAAAAAATCACTGGTGCCAGAATACATATACCATAAAATTTACCCATTTAGCGTTGTGGTGGGCACCTGTAACCCCAGCTGCTTGGGAGGCTGAGGCAAAAGAATCACCTAAGCTCAAGAGCTGGAGGTTAGTATGAGCTGTGACACCACAGCACTCTGTGGAGGGCATCAAAGTGAAACTCTGTCTCTTAAAAAAAAAATGGCTTGGTGCCTGTGGTTCAAGTGGCTAAGGCGCCAGCCACATACACCTAAGGTGGCAGGTTCAAATCCAGCCCGGGCCCACCAAACAACAATGATGACTGCAACCGAAAAATAGCCAGGCGTTGTGGTGGGCGCCTGTAGTTCCAGCTACTTGGGAGGTGGAGGCAGGAGACTGGCTTGAGCCCAGGAGTTGGAGGTTGCTGTGAGCTGTGATGCCACAGCACTCTACCCAGGGGGACAGCTTGAGGCTTTGTCTCAAAAAAAAAAAATAGCTGGGCATTGTGGCAGGTGCCTGTAGTCCCAGCTACTTGGGAGGCTGAGGCAAGAGAATCACTTAAGCCCAAGAGTTTGAGGTTACTGTGAGCTGTGATGTCTTGGCACTCCACAGAGGGTGACATAGTACAATTCTGCCTAAAAAAAAAAAAAACTTAAGAAAGAATGCTCCAGCACACATTCAATTAGCTGTCAGAAGATGCACTCTCAGGAGTCACTCAGCATCTGGAAAACTTCATTGTACACTCATGAGAGAATGAAAGAACAAACAAAGGCAGGCTCATCACCCGTAACATAGTGGTTACGACATTGGCCACTTATACTGAGGCTGGGGGTTCAAACCTGGCCTGGGTCAGCTAAACAACAATGGCAGTTGCAACAACAACAAAAAATAGCCAGGCATTGAGGCGGGTGCCTGTAGTGCCAGCTACTTGGGAAGCTGAGGCAAGAGAACCACTTAAGTCCAAGAGTTGGAGGTTCTATGAGCTGTGACGCCAGAGCACTCTATGGAGGGCAACATGGTGAGACTCTGTCTCAAAAAAAAAAAAAGGCAAATAATGTTTCAGTATTATTATGGAAATCATTGTGGGGACTCCCTGGAAGTCCCCTGGGGACCTCTGGGGTAACTGGACCCCACTTTGAGAACCATTGCCCTAGGCAAATGACTTCACCTCTAAGTTTCTGGTTGCTTATCTGAAGGATGGAGATGATGATGGTGTGAACTTCAGAGGGTGGTTGAGTTTGGAGGATGATAAGGTTGGGCACTTGAAGAGCTAACACATGGTCAGGGATGATGCCAGGTTCCTTGTGACTATTTTCATTATCACCCCTCAAAGAGAAAACGTGCTCACTCTCTAGCTGTTCTCACTCTTGGAGGGAAGATTCCCCAACCACGTAGAAACCTCTATTCTTGGCCACAAAACACCCAGCCAGTTCATCTCTGGGAAGGCAGAGGTGTACAGTGCCAAATACCAGAGAGGGTCAAAGCAGTTGACAACTAAGAATAGAGTGGAGAATGTGTCCATGAGGAGGTCAGCATGACCTTCACGAGCGGTGGTTGGGGGGGCTGGGGAAGGGTGGCAGGTGAGCCAGGCAGGCAGTAGGTGCTGGACGCTACTCAGAAGCTGGGCAGGGGGTGGGGTGGGGGGGTGTCTGGGGGGGACATGGGTTGAGTTGGGGCATTTCATCAAGGTCAGCTTCTGCAAGCAACACCATGGCCACCTCTGGGGCAGATTTGCCAGAAAGGGGCACGAGGGGACTTTCTAGGGTAGTAGAAAAGTTCCATAGCTCATTTGGGCTTTGTGTTTCCAGGGTGTAAACATTTGTCAAAGCTCATCAAATTCTTAAGAGTCTGCGGTTTTATTCTGTGTAAATATACCTAAAAACAAAATTGATTTCTGAGAAGAGGCCAGTAGGGGGAGAGAGAGATCTGTAGCTCCGAGAGGTTTGTGCTCAAGTTTTGCATGTGAAAAGCAAGCTTTTTAAAGTAGCCAGAAGGGGGCGATAAAGAGACACTTGCTTTCTATAGTTGCGGAGCCCAGGTTTGTACCCCCTGCCCCGACTTCTGGATCTTCCGCGCAGCCTTCTTGAGACCTGTAGCACCAGCTTGTATTCCATGAGCCTGTCAGCACTCCCACCAGCATTACCTAAGGGTTCTTATGACCCCCACAACTTCACCAAGCCTGGGTCTTATCCAGCTTTCAAAGTTTTGCCCGAAGGCCTGATAATAGGTGTCAACTAACACCTCCCTGGAGTCAGAGTTTGAGTATCTGTGCCTGTGCATGTTAAGCATTTACATTTCTTCTGCCTTGTCATATCTTTCGCTCATTTTTTTCTTGGGGTAGCTGCGGTTTTTGTTGATTTGCTGGAGTTCCTCTACTGTCTGTTCTGCTGTAACACTTGTTTTGAAAAGGCAGAATTGGCTGGGCGCAGTGGCTCACGCCTGTAATCCTAGCACTCTGGGAGGCTGAGGCGGGTAGATTGCCCGAGCAAGAGAGAGAGAGAGACCCCCATCTCTAAAAATAGCTGAGCGTTGTGGTGGGCGCCTGTAGTCCCAGCTAATAGGGAGGCTGAGGCAAGAGAATAGCTTAAACCCAGGAATTTGAGGTTGCTGTGAGCTGTGACGCTGCGGCACTCTACCGAAGGTGACAAAAGTGAAACTCTGTCTCAAAAAAAAAAAAAAAAACCACGCAGCTTTATTCTCATGCAATTGATATGTTAGGGAACAATTTGAGCAGCATGTAACTTTCACATTTGTTCACACGCATCCATAAGAAAGCCTGGGCAAGTCTAGGAAACTGCACTGAGCTGAAATGAACAGCTACCAATACACAAAGCACGTAGGGCGCCTGTGGCTCAAGCAGCTAAGGCTCCAGCCACATACACCTAAGGTGGTGGGTTCAAATCCCCAGCCCGGGCCCACCAAACAACAATGATGGCTGCAACCAAAAAATGGCTGGGCGTTCTGGCGGGCACCTGTAGTCCTAGCTACTTGGGAGGCTAAGACAGGAGACTCACTTGAGTCCAGGAGTTGGAGGTTGCTATGAGCTGTGATGCCATGGCACTCTACCCAGGGGGATAGCTTGAGGCTCTGTCTCCAAAAAAAAAACAAAGCAGGTACGCATACACATCTCCCACCGCCTCAGTCCCCCCGCCCCCCATGTGTGTTAGGAACCATGTCCATCCACATCTGATTGAGAACTTTCTATCAGATTTCAGCTAACCCTCCTTCTGCCTCCTCACAGTGACACATAATATATCTACCCTTTCCAGTGCCTGTCTCCACAGCAAACTTAAAATTTGATTTGTCAAGATCAGATGCCATGTCTTTTGGAGTGTAAAGGTATTTTTTAACCATTTAATATGTGCAAAACACCCTCCCCTTTTGTATTAAGTTCTGATATTTTTCCTATTTTTTTAATTTTATTTGTATTTATTTTTTTGAGACAGAGTCTTATTATGTCACCCTCGGTAGAGTGCTGTGGCATCACAGCTAACAGCGATCTCCAGCTCTTGAGCTTAAGTGATAATCTTGCCACAGCCTCCCAAGTAGCTGGGACTGCAGGTACCACAAGGCCCAGCTGTTTTTTGGTTTAGTTGTCACTGTGGGTTGGCAGGCCTGGGCTGGGTTCAAACCTGCCAGCTCCGGTATATGTGGCTGGCACCCTAGATGCTGAGCTGCAGGTGCTGAGCCTTTATTTTTTTAGACATAGAGTCTTACTCTGTTCTCCAGGTTGGAGTACAGTGGTGAGATCTTAGCTTACTGCAGCCTCAAGCTCCTGGGCTCAAGCCATCCTCCTCAGCCTCTTAAGTAACTGGGACTACAGACAAGTACCACCACACCCTACTAATTTTTTTTTTTTTTTGGTATAAACTGGGTCTTGCTACATTGCCCAGGCTGTTCTCAAACTCCTGGCCTCAACCAATCCTCCTGCACCTCCCAAACTACTGGGATTACAGGCTCTTTGCCTGGCCTCAATCTTTTTCTCTGAGCATCACTGAGAGAGGTTTTGATATTGTACTGAGAGGCTGTTTTCTCCATAAGCCCTCTGGTTTTGACTGAGAGATTGTACACATTTCTGTGATTTCTAGGAACGCATGCATTCCTGAGTGTTCTAGATGTTAATCCCTTGTTGCTTATAGACCAGGCATCCTCAAACTACAGCCCACAGGCCACATGCAGCCCACGAGGACATTTATCTGGCCCACCAGGTGTTTTTGCCCCCGCTGCCTGTCCTGCTTAGCAGCTGACTCATCCTGGGGCCACAGTCTGGCCCTCCAGCAGTCTGAGGGACAGTGAACTGGCCCCCTGTTTAAAAAGTTTGAGGACCCCTGTTGTAGACTGTACAAATATCTTTTCCCACTCTGCCACCAGCACCATATTTTCTGTAGCATGGTGCCAGAAGTGCCTTCCTGACCTGGGTACAGCTGGGTGTCAGTCACAGGAAACTCTGGTGAAGGTGTGAAGAATGGCTTTCCCATGATGTCGCAGGTATATCAACCTGTACAGTTTGTGTGGAAACTGCAAATTCTAGCCAGATTTTAAATGCAAATGTCCTTCAAGCCAGTGATTCCACTTTTAAGGATTTATCCCCCAAATACTCTCACACACATGCTAAATGACATGGGGCATAGAACTATTTCTTGCATATGGTTAATTTGTCCATAGGTGTTAAAGAAGGTACATCATGCAGGAACAACTCTGCAGCCACATACAGACTGCATGGGTGTGATGGGGTGTCCAGGGAAGCTCAGAAAGCATAGCTGTCCAGCCTGGTGACTTTTCATACTGAACACCCAAGCCATTAACACTCAGATCAGGGCACAGAACATCCTCAGCCTCCCAGAGGACACCTTGTGCCCACTCCCAATCACTTCATCCTCCTAAGGAAACTAGCTTATAACACCATAATTACTCTTTTGAGTTTTTGAACTTCATGTAAGTGGAATCACATGGTAAGTTTTCTTTGGTGTCTGTCATCTCTCGTACAACATGGTGTTTGTGAGATTCAGCCATGCTGCTGGTATGACAAAAAGCTTGTTCTTTTTTTTTTTTGAGACAGAGTCTCACCTTTTTTTTTTTTTTTTTTTGAAGTTTTTGTTTTTGGTTTTGGCCAGGGCTGGGTTTGAACCCACCACCTCCAGCATATGGGGCCGCATCCTACTCCTTTGAGCCACAGGCGCTGCCCTAGAGTCTCACTTTGTAGCCCTTGGTAGAGTGCCATTGCATCATAGCTCACAGCAACCTCAAACTCCTGGGCTCAAGTGAACCCCCTGCCTCAGCCTCCAGAGTCGCTGGGACTATAGTTGCTCATCATAATGCCTTGCTATTTTTAGAGACGAAGTCTTACTCTGGCTCAGGTTGGTCTCAAACTTGTGAGCTCAGGCAAGCCACCCACCTCGGCCTCCCAGAGTGCTAGGATTACAGGTGTGAGCCACCTGGCCCAGCCTTCTAAGTAAACTTCTTAAGAATTCTTGGGCGGTGCTCGTAACTCAGTGGATAGGGCACTGACCACATAAACTGAGGCTGGTGGGTTCAAACCCAGCCCAGACCAGCTAAAAACAACAATAACAATAATGACAACTGCAACAACAACAAAAATAATAGCTGGGCGTTGTGGCAGGCTCCTGTATTCCCAACTACTTGGGAGGCTGAGGCAAGAGAATCGCTTAAGTCTAAGAGTTGGAGGTTGCTATGAGCTAAGATGCCATGGCACTCTACCAAGGGTGACCAAGTTAGACTCTGTCTCAAAAAAAAAAAAAAAAAAAGGGAATTCTGCACACATCTCCTAGGTGCCCCACTGTGTCCTCTAATTTGGCCCTGTCAGCTTATTTTACAGATAGATGAAACCAAGGCCTAGACAGGTGAGGCAATGGCAATTCATTCAGCAAGTCTTTACCAAGGATCTAGGCCACAGAGTGGGCAAGACCTGCTCCATGCCCAGGGGTCTGCAGTCTAGGGGGCATGTGTCAGACACTCGCACGTGCTGGGATTACAGGTGTGAGCCACGGAACGCAGCAGCTTGTTCTTTCTTTCTTTCTTTTTCTTTTTTGAGACAGAGTCTCACTTTGTCACTGTGATGTAGTGACATCACACAGCTCACAGCAACTTCCAATTCCTGGACTTAGGCAATTCTCTTGCCTCAGCCTCCTGAGTAGCTGGAACTACAGGAGCCTGCTATTTTTATTAATTAATTAATTTATTTATTTATTTTAAGATAGTCTCAAGCTGTCACCCTGGGTAGAATACCATGATATCACAGCTCACAGCAACCTCCAACTCTTGGGTTTAAGCGATTCTCTTGCCTCAGCCTCCCAGGTAGCTGGGACTACAGGTGCCTGCCACAAAGCCAGCTATTTTTTGGTTGCAGTTGTCGTTGTTTAGCAGGCCTGGGCTGGTTTTGAACCCTCCACCCTAGGTGTACGTGGCTGTTGCCCTGGGTAGACTTCTATGGCATCACAGCTCACAGCAACCTCCAACTCTTGAGCTTAAGCGATTCTCTTGCCTCAACCTCCCTAGTAGATGGGACTACAGGTGCCTACCACAGCGCCCAGCTATTTTTTGGTTGCAGTTGTCATTGTTGCTTAGCAGGCCTGGGCTGGGTTTGAACGTGCCACCCTAGGTGTATATGGCTGGCGCCCTGCCAACTGATCTATGGGCACTGCCAGCTTGTTCTTTCTTATTGCTGGATATTTCCATTATGTGACTGTGCCCCACTTCTTTATCTGTTCTACGCTGATGGGCATTTGGGTAGTTTCCAGTTAATGAGCTATATTGAGCAGGGAAGCTCTAAACACTGAATTTGTAGCCTGTGGTAAGTGGAGTGCCTGTTAGGTATTTACACAGAAAAGGATTAACTGGTGCCTGGGGTTGGCATATGCCAGACTTTATTTATTTGTTTTTATTTTTTTGAGACAGAGTCTCAAGCTGTCACCGTGGGTAGAATGCCATGGTATCACAGCTCACAGCAACCTCCAACTCTTGGGCTTAAGTGATTCTCTTGCCTCAGCCTCCCAGGTGGCTGGCACTACAGGCGCTCACCACAATGCCCAGCTATTTTTTGGTTGTAGTTGTCATTGTTGTTTGGTGGGCCAGGGCTGGATTGGAACCCACCAGCTCTGGTGTTTGTGGCTGGTGCTCTAGCCGCTTGGGCTACAGGCGCCGAGCCATATGCCAGACTTGAGTAGATACTAGCAGTTAGTTTGCAAAGTGGTTACACCAGCCTACACCCACCCCATGCCCCAGTAGTAGATGGGGGTTCCAGGAGGTCCACACACTCACCTGTACCTGCCTGTCTAACTGCAACTCTTCCAGTGGGTGTGTAGAAGTGTCTGGGTGAAGTTCTAATTTGCATTTCCCTGATAACTATATTACTTTACTATTGCTGCTGTAACAAATTATCACAAACTTAGTGTTGCAGTATCATACCTCACAGGGCCTCTGGAAAAGTCCACTGAATACTTTTGAGAGAATGAGAGCAAAAAAGGCAAATGATATCTTAGTATTATAAGAGTTTTGACTTTGAGGACTGTCTAGAAATGTTTTGGGGGACCCAAGGAGTCCTAGGAACTTACTCCTTGAGAATTGCTGATCTTTTATTTTATTTTACTTTATTTGACTCTTAGGGCCTAACAATCATGGGAAGTTTAAAAAGCTGTCTATCATGTAAAAAAAATTTTTTTTGAGACAGAGTCTTACTTTGTCACCCTCGGTACACGCGCTATGGCATCATAGCTCACAGCAACTTCAAACTTGATTCTCTTGCCTCAGCCTCCCAAGGAGTTAGAATTACAGGCACCACAATGCCCGGCTATTTTTAGAGACAGAGTGTCACTCTTCGCTCAGACTGGTCTCAAACTCTTGAGCTCAAGCAATCCACTTACCTAGGCCTCCCAGAGTGCTAGGATTACAGGCGTGAGCCACAGGGCCTGGCCATTTTTTTTTTTGTTTTATTTTGTTTTTTTTCAGTTTTTGGTTGGGGCCGGGTTTGAACCTGCCACCTCCAGTATATGGGGCCAGGGCCCTACTCCTTTGAGCCACAGGTGTGGCCCTTTTCATTTGTTTTTTTAAGGGAGCTCCATTCTAGGGGCTAGGGTCTTCCCTTCTGGGCTTACCTGAAGTGAGGGTGGGCTTGGTAGCTCCTTAGGCCCAGAGCCCAACTCTGACCTGCCCTCTGATTGGCCCCTCCAAGACCCAATCAGGGCAAATCACTGATTGAGTTAAGCTGACCCAATCACTGATCTGGCCCACCCCTTGGCTTCAGTCTGGGTATATAGAAATGGGAAAGGAAAAGAAGGAGGAGTGGCTTCATCAACAAGGGTAGTACCTACCCTACACCAATACACCAAAAGTCAGATCTCTGTGACGTCCTTTTTCCCGGTTCATTAAATGGCACAGTCACTGTCCCAACTAGTCAGAAGTTGAACCCTGGTCTCCTGCTCACTTAGCTGCAAATTACTTTTGTTCTTTAAGGTTGCATTTTGGTATATAAGTGAGTTCAAGTAAATCTGGAAAGAGGACTTATAGGAGGAGATGTGATGGGTGCCCCTTGTCCCCAGCCCCTTCCACCTTTCCCATTGAGGGCGTGTAGATCACCTCTGGTCACTACAGCCTTGCAACTAACTGTCCCTTCCTCCTTTAGGATGACACGGCATGGCAAGAACTGCACCGCAGGAGCTGTCTACACCTATCACGAGAAGAAGAAGGACACAGGTACAGGGTTGGTGGTGAGGTGGGGAGGGTCTGGAATGGGTCTTCAACTCGCCATCTCAATTTGCAAGTCTACGGTTATGACCATAGGAAATCTAACAAATGAGTTTAGAAACTCATCCTAGAAAAAGTGCTGCATACTTTATTGCTAAATATCACCATGGTCACCTTCAAGGTACTCCCCTTGGGACTCTACACACTGAAACCAGCACCTTCACACTTCAAAGCAATTTTGGAACTCTTTTTCTGGAATGACCATCATCAGAGCTGCCATCATAGGACACACATAAAAGAACAAGCAGCAACAATAACGAATGCCGTTTGGCAAAACACTGTCACATGTGACATGAAAATAGCTGTGAGATACTCATGTCAAGGGTCTGAAACCTCAATGAGTTGTTTGTACAATGTTGCCAGTGTAAGCGCAGGATGTCAGGTTCTTTTTTTTTTTTTTTTTTTTTTGAGACAGAGCCTCAAGCTATCCCCCTGGGTAGAGTGCCTTGGCTTCACAGCTCACAGCAACCTCCAACTCCTGGGCTCAAGCGAGTCTCCTGCCTCAGCCTCCCAAGTAGCTGGGACCACAGGTGCCCGCCACAACACCCGGCCATTTTTTGGTTGCAGCTGTCATTGTTGTTTGGTGGGTCCGGGCTAGATTCGAACCTACCACCTTAGGTGTATGTGGCTGGCCCCTTAGCCAGTTGAGCCACAAGCGCCGAGCCGATGTCAGGTTCTTAAACTTAATAAACCTACAACGACAGCTCTGATGGTTATTCCAGAAAAAAAGTCCAAAAATTGCTTTGAAGGGTGGACTAGGCTCTGGCATTAGTGCATAGCTTCCCAAGGGGAGTACTTCTAAGGTGGCCATAGTGATATTCAGCAATGAGGTATGTAGCACTTTCTCTAGGATGAGTTTGCAAACTTAATTGTCTGACCTTATATAATTAACAGCCCACGTGCTCCAGTGGTCCCATGTACAGGGTGCTGCTATCCTATGTCTTCTGCACATTAACTCATTTACTTCTCCCAACAATGCATTAGGGAGGGTTGGTATTGCCATATTCCAGAAGAAGAAACTGAGGCGTAAAGAGGTACAGGCCCTTGAGGTAGGTCACAGCCAGAAAGGTTGAGTGGAGTCAGCCATTAGCCCTTCCTCAGAGCTGCCACTCAATGACAGGGCCTATCTGTCTGTCACTTGCCCTCTGGGGATTAACACTCCCTGCGGGTTGTGATAGCCCTGTTCTCAACATACAGATACACAGCTTTGACTGCCTGCTTCTCTCTGAGTGCTCCCTCCCACCCAGACCTCTGATTTCAATCTGTGCCTCTCTCTTGGGTTTTGGAGAGGGACATATCTCCTGTTCCCTTACCTCTCCATCACTCTCCCCATCTCTGTCACCAGCGGCCTCAGGCTATGGGACCCAGAACATCCGACTGAGCAGAGATGCCGTAAAGGATTTTGACTGCTGCTGCCTGTCTCTGCAACCTTGCCACGATCCTGTCGTCACGTGAGCTGAAAACAGGGATGGCAGGGGCAGGATGGGATGGGCAAGGGCACTGCACAGAGAGGACTACATATGTGGATCTGGCCACCTGTACATCCAGGGTGCCCTGGGCAAGCCATTTAACCTCTCAGACCCTCGATGTTCTCATCTGAGATGCAGGCACGATCCTAGTTTGTTTCATGGTATATAGAAAAGAATCTATCTGTGATAGGGTGTAGGGCTCTTGCAACACTGCCTGACCCTTAATAATAGCGCTTGTTATAGATTAAAATCAGCAAAGGAGAAAGGTGCATGGGGCAGAGTCCAGTAGCAACTACATATAAACCTTTGACTGTTCTATCCCAGTAGAGTCACATGGATAGCACTTAATTCTCCTGTAATCCTAGCAGTCTAGGAGGCCAAGGTATGTAGACTCCCTGAACTCAGGAATTTGAGATCAGCCTAAACAAGAGGGACACCCGGCTTGGTGCCAGCCATATATACGATGGTGGTGGGTTTGAACCCAGCTGGACCAGCTAAACAACTGCAACAAAAATAGCCAGGCTTTGTGGCAGGCACCTGTAGTCGCAGCTACTTGGGAGGCTGAGGCAAGAGAATCTCTTTTTTTTTTTTTGAGACAGAGCCTCAAGCTATCCCCCTGGGTAGAGTGCCATGGCATTACAGCTCATAGCAACCTCCAACTCCTGGGCTCAAGCAAGTCTCCTGCCTCCGCCTCTCAAGCAGCTGGGACCACAGGCGCCCACCACAATGCCCGGTCATTTCTTGGTTGCAGCCATCATTGTTGTTTAGCGGGCCTGGGCTGGGGATTCAAACCTGCCACCTTAGGTGTACGTGGCTGGCGCCTTAGCCGATTGACCCACAGGCGCCGAGCCACAAGAGAATCTCTTAAACCCAACAGTTTGAGGTTGCTGTGAGTTGTGATGCCATGGCACTCTACTGAGGGCGAGGTGACATAGTGAGACTCTGTCTCAAAAAAAAAATAGCCGAGTCAGCTGGGTGAGGTGGCTCATGCCTGTAATCCTAGCACTCTGAATTAATTCTAATTAATTAATTCATGCCTATAATTCTAGCACTCTAGAATTAATTCTAATTCTAGCTTAAGCTCACAAGTTTGAGACCAGCCTGAGCAAAAGTGAGACCCCCGTCTCTACTAAAAATAGAAAAACTGAGGCAAAAGGACTGCTTAAGCCCAAGAGTTGGAGGTTGCTGTGAGCTGTGATGCCATGGCACTCTACCCAGGGCAGCAGCTTGAGACCCTGTCTCAAAAAAATAAATAGGGCAGCACCTGTGTCTCAAAGGAGTAGGGCGCTGGCCCCATGTACCGGAGGTGGCAGGTTCAAACCTGGCCCCAGCCAAAAATTGCAAAAAATAAAATAAAAAATAGCTGAGTGGTGTGACAGGTGCCTATAATCCCAGCTACTTGAGAGGCTGAGGCAAGAGGATCTCTTATGTCCAGGAGTTTGAGGTTGCCATGAGCTGATGCCATGGCATTCTACTGAGGGCAACAAAATGAAACTCTCTCAAAAAAATTTAAAAAATAACATTGCTTGTGTGGAACACTTACCATTACCTGCCTCTGACAGCAGGATGAAAGCGTGAAAAGTGCTTAGGCCACCAGCTAAATACATCCTTAATTAATGGTCTATTTTATAGAGATAGTAATGAGAATAGACTGTTGTTCAGGGTCCCCAAAGCCACTTTCATGTACATTATTTGCTAGAAGAACTTAAAGAACTCAGCAAGGCTATTATACTCACAGTTACAGATTAAAATCAGCAAAGGAGAAAAGTGCTGGGGGCAGAGTCTAGTAGTGACCACGTATGAGCCTTTGACTATTCTATCCCAGTAGAGTCAGATGGACAGCGCTTAATTCTCCCAGCAACAATGTGTGACAACACGTACAAAGTATTGCCAACCAGGAGTCTCAGTGTCCAGAGTTTTTTTCTTTTAGACAGAGTCTGACGTTGTCACCCTCGGTAGCGTGCTGTGGTGTCATAGCTCACAAGAACCTCAAACTCTTGGCTCAAGCGATCCCCTTGCCTCAACCTCCCCAGTAGCTGGGCCCACTACATTGCCCAGTTATTTTTAGAGACAGGGTCTCAATCTTGCTCAGGCTGGTCTTGAAAGCTTGAGCTCAGGCAATCCACCCACCTTGTGGATGTGATTATAGGATCCTCCCAAGTGCTGTAATTACAGGCGTGAGTCACCACACCCTGCCTAGTATCCAGAGATTGTTTGTTTGTTTTTTGAGATATTCTCAAGCTATTGCCCTGGGTAGAGTGCTGTGGTGTCACAGCTCACAATAACCTCCAACTCTTTTTTTTTTTTTAAGAGACAGAGTCTCACTTTGTCACCTTTGGTAGAGTGCCATGGTGTCACAGCTCACAGCAATCTCCCAGCTCTTGGGCTTAGGTGATTCTCTTGCCTTAGCTTCCTGAGTAGCTGGGACTACAGGTACCCACCATAACACCTGGCTATTGTTTTGTTGCAGTTTGGCTGGGGCCGGGTTCGAACCCACCACCCTTGGTTTATGGGGCCAGTGCCCTACTCCCTGAGCCACAGGCATTGCCCAACCTCCAACTCTTGAACTCAAGTGATCTCTTGCCTGTTTTTCTATTTTTAGTAGAGACAGGGATCTTGCTTTTGCTCAGGCTGGTCTTGAACTCGTGAGCTCAAGCTGTGCACCCACTTCAGCTTCCCGAAGTGCTAGGATTATAGGCATGAGCCACCAAACCTGGCCCAGTGTCCAGAGTTTTTATTGGTCATATTGACATGGGTGACTGTCCATGTGGCCGACTTTAGTCTCCAGCCCCTCCAAAGGTCAACTGTTTTTGTTTTTTTTTTTTTGAGACGGAGCCTCAAGCTATCCCCCTGGGTAGAGTGCCATGGTATCACAGCTCATAGCAACCTCCAACTCCTGGGCTCAAGCGAGTCTCCTGCCTCCACCTCCCAAGTAGCTGGGACCACAGGCGCCCGCCACAAC
>CAUYQV010072532.1:0-10628 GCA_963574575.1 Galagoides demidoff | reverse complement strand
TAGAGTGCCATGGCATCACAGCTCACAGCAACCTCCAACTCCCGGGCTCAAGCGAGTCTCCTGCCTCTGCCTCCCAAGTAGCTGGGACCACAGGCGCCCGCCACAACGCCCGGCCATTTTTTGGTTGCAGCCATCATTGTTGTTTGGTGGGTCTGGGCTGGGGTTTCGAACCCGCCACCTTAGGTGTATGTGGCTGGTGCCTTAGCCGATTGAGCCACAGGCACCAAGCCGTCCCTCTCATTCTAAAGCAGTAATACTGGTAGAGCCTGTAGTCTAACTCATGTGTTCATACACCCCAAATACTAGTGTGAGACTTGCACCTTATCCACACAGTGCTCAGAGTCAGTTGTAAAGTCAAGCCCTGTGTTGGGACAGTGGTCATGAGGCCCTGCTCTGCAGGAGTGAGCTGGTCAGTGTGAAGACAGAGTTGAGTACCAACGGCGACATAGCTACTTATTACAGCTCTCGGTGTTGGGTGGCATCAGACAGAGGAACTGTGGGAGTATATCCAGATAGTTGAGTTGTCAGATTGGGTTGGGGGATAGGATGGAAGTTAGGGATTCCTTACTGAAGTAAATGGTACTTGAGCTGAATCTTGAAGGACAAATGAGACGTAGATGGGTAAAGCATTGGAGAATCGACACTATAGATGCAAATGGTTCATATTTAACTGCGTTCATTTATTCCACCGAGTAAAATCCCTCTGAAATTTACCGAATGCTTATCATGAACTGGGCATGTGTTAGCCCTGGAAATGAGGGAAAGCACCGTACTTTGAGGAATTCCAACTAGTCTAAATATCTGTACTCCAGCGTTTGAGGTGAGAGAATGGTTGATGATGCAGGAACTGTAGGGCAAAGCGTCTAGGACATAAATACTGTGTACACCTGTAAAACTTCATGCAGTCCTCCAATATTACATAAATCATTCCATTCACTTCCTTATTCCAAGTTTCCGACTAAGTGCACAGTGCACGATGAATGTGGAATGGACTGTAGCTTCCTAATATCAGTAGCGCTTCCGTTCTGTATGATATCATGATTTGACCTGACTCCCCAAACTTCCCTCCAGCACCATCATAAAGAATTCTGGAATCTTCTCCCTTGTGGCTCCCTCATTCAGTCAGCTGGCCTGACCTGGAGCTGGAGCGACTGGAGTGTTTCATAACGTGGACGCTTTGGTCAAAAGCAATTAGTGGAAAGAGAAGGTTTTTTTTTTTTCTTTTTTCAGTTTTTGGCTGGGGCCGGTTTGAACCTGCCACCTCCAGTATATGGGGCCGGTACTCTACTCCTTTGAGCTACAGGTGCCTCCCAAAAGAGAAATTTCAAATGTTGGGTCTACAGAAAAGGGGATTGTGGAGCTGATGGAGGACTTGACAGTGTGCACACCAGAGCCCAGAACTTACCTGTGCTCGTTCTTCATTCATTCATTCTTGTCCCCCTTCCCCCCCACTCTCTAAACTTAATTGCCAATTTCGAGGTCTGGTTCTAAGACTCCTAGAGCCATGAGGGGAACACCGTACCTGGATTGTACCCCCAAATTCCTTTGTTAATTAGAAGGCTGTGTCCCTAGCATCTAAACTTGGAATTCTCAATGTTACTTCTCCCCAACCCTAAAATATTAATATATATGCTATCCAGACTCTTAGATTCTATAACACTTTTAATAGTATTATTTTAGACATTGAGTTAATCTTTTGTTGTGTAACCATGGAATACAGTGTAGCATAATCCTTAACAACCTGGATTTAAATGCTGTTTTTTGTCTACTGCTAGTTTTTTAAAATTTCTCTAAGCCTCAGTTTCCTCATCTATAAAACTTTCCTCACTGGGTTTATATAAGCTTAAAATGAAACAGTGTATGTAAAATGTCTAGCATGTATGCACACATGTGGACACACACCTCCCAGCTGTCCTTCCCAAAGTTGTAGGAAAGAATCATTAATAATTGTTAAAAAACCCTGGTACCCGTCACACTGGCACTTCCTACCTGAAGTTCCTATGTGCTTCTGGGGGAAGACCTGAATTATGACTTAACTACTATAGACAGTCTGAACGATTGTGCCCATTTTTGTGCGGTCTCTGCGTGCCTTCACTTGAAGACCCTCCTAAAGGAATTAGTGTACATTTTTGTAGCCTAAGTTTTGAGTCGGACACCCCCATCCCCCACAAACATACTCTGAAAATTTTAAGAAACTTCTTCTGTCTGTGTTTGGTAACCCAGTAATAGACTTGATTTTATTTATTCTTATTCTGTACAGACAAAACATGGTGATAACATTGATTTTACTTACAGAGGCTAATAATTTCTTGGAAGCATTATAAATGTCATGATTCCAGCAAGAAAACTTTATCCAAGCACCAAGAAATGGCTTACAAACCAAAGTTTGCACATAGAAATACCACATGACATAGTCGTCCAGTGGAGCATGTGAAATTAAGTAGATAGAGTTTTGTTTTTTTTTTTCCGACAGAGTTTCAAGCTGTCACCCTGGGTAGAGTTCTGTGACTGTCATAGCTCACAGCAACCTCCAACTCTTCGGTTCCAGCGATCCTCTTGCCTCAGTTTTTCTATTTTTTTAGTAGAGATAGGGTCTCTGAACTCATGAGCTCAAGGAATCCACCCACCGTGGCCTCCCAGAGTGCTAGGATTACAGGCAAGAGCCAATGAGCCCGGGTTATTTTTTTTTGTGTGTGTGTGTGTGTGAACTGAAGCTTTTCTTTGTCTGACACCATTCAAATTATGCAGTTCTTTTTTTTTTTTTTTGCAGTATTTTTTCTGTAGCTTTTATAGTTTCCATAGCCTTTACAGTAGAAACAACCTTTGTTTAATCCTAGTAGATGAGGGTTATAATTCAGGCCTAAGTAATTTATTTTTTAAAAAAATTACTTAATTATTTAGAGATGAGGGCTTCCTGTATTGCCAAGACTATAATCAAACTCCTGGGGCACCAGCAATTCTGCCACCTCAGCTGAGACTGTTGCCATCATGACCAATAGTAATTTATTTTTTAATCGTTTGTTTTCTTTATTTTATTAGCTATGATAATATACTTAATTATATGATGTATCAAAATCAAAGAAGTGTGTAGCATGAGTTACTGTGGCATACTATGCAGATAGATTAAGTGCTCCAGGCTGTGCTTCTTAAAATGACAGCATCTGCACTGGCGGTAAAAATTGCTGGGCTTCATTTAGGAGTGATACTGGAAATCTGAAAAATTATAATCTTGTCTTTATTTAAAACAGCTGCGTATTTACTGCTTTATGATACAGCTGTGTAAAGTCACTGCATCTTGTGGATCAGGAAAGATGTGCCAGAACTGAAAACCATCCAGAACTTGGCAACCGAAGTCATCAAGAGGCTAGGGTGGCTTAAAGATTTATACCAGTGTAGAATGAATAATCCTTCGGGGTATAATTAGAGAACTTAGATTTGGGAAGGGAATTAGGCTTGATCTAGTCCTCGCGGTTACTTAAGGCAGGAAATTATCTTATGGCAATCTGAACCAGTGACTGGAGAATCCTGGATGGTGCAGTTAAGATCGCTGACCCTGGAGACGTGCTCCTGGGGTTTAAATTTTAGCCCCGTGTGGTGGGACCTGCTAGCTGACCGACCATGGGAAAATAATTAACCTCTCTAGGTCTTGTTTTCCTGGCTTACCGTGGCCTGCAGCTGTGTCTCTGACAATAGGCAAAGATCACAAGTGGTCTGACGTCTGCCTCCTTGCCATTTAGTATCAAGAGATGAACTGAGGGCTGCCTGTAATACCAGCACTTGGGAGGCGGAGGTGGGTAGATTGCCTGAACTCACAGGTTGGAGACCAGCCTGACCCAGAGTGGGACCTCATCTCTAAAAGAATAGCTGGTGGCTTGGCGCCCATAGCTCAGTGGTTAGGGTGCCGGCCACATACACTGGGGCTGGTGGGTTCGAACCTGACTTGGGCCTGCTAAACAACAATGACAATAACAACAAAAAAAATAGCTGGGCATTGTGGCAGATGCCTGTAATCCCAGCTATTTGGGAGGCTGAGGCAAGAGAATTGCTTAAGCCCAGGAGTTTGAGGTTGCTGTGAGCTGTGATGCCGTGGCATTCTACCGACGGTGACAAAGAGAGACTATGTCTCAAAAAAAGAAAAAGAAAAGAGATAAACTGAGAATCAAGTAAACGTTAGTTTTGTATATCTTGTGAAGAAAAGTATGTTCCGGGTACAGTAGTTAACCTCTAAAAAGTGACATTGTCTACGTGGACCAGAGTGGTGACACAGGAGGTAAGAACATGGAACTGATGAATCTGTTAGTTGAAATCATTTCTATCCATTATTCCGACTTCTTCCTTCTAGAACAATATGTGAGTTTCATTCATTTTTCTGTATGACAGCTCTTGACCTCATCCAGTATAAAATTATGAAAGGCATAGTTTGGGTGATTATGGAGTTTTCCCCCTAAAATCCCATAGCCTTAGAGAGCATCTTGCATATTTGGCTAAAATTTAGAATAAATAAAACGGACCATTAATGGATGATAATTTTATAGAGCTCTTTAACTTCTTAATTCAAGAAATTGCATGGGGTATAAATTATAATTTATTTCCATCAGCTCATATATGGCTGCTCAGCAAGATTGAGAATTTGAAGTAAGTTCTAAATCTTTTTAACGTATTCTGGTCTTGAACTCCTTTATTCTGGCCTTAAACAATCTTTCTGCCTCAGCCTCCCAAAGTGCTTGGATTACCTACCGGTGTGAACCACACTGGGTTCTGGCTCTGAGTTTCAGAGTATTCTGAACAGTGTGTGATGGTAGAACCTCCTAACACGCCCACCTGGTTAAGTTGACTGTTTACATAGAGGGGACACGCACATGTACATATCAGCACCATGGGCCCAGTTTCTTATGTCGACGACCCCCCTATGTTGACAGTCTGTTACAATCCCTGGGGTGGCAACTTAACAGAGGTTCTTCAGCATTTAGATTCAGACATGAGTGATAGAAATCTTCAAAATAAGAGGGGCTTAATAAGAGGGGATTTTTTTTTTCTTTTTGAGACAGAGCCTCAAGCTGTCACCCTAGGTAGAGTGCCGTGGCATCACAGCTCACAGCAACCTCCAACTTCTGGGCTCATGCAATTCTCCTGCCTCCCCCTCCCACGTAACTGGGACTACAGGCGCCCGCCACAACACCCGGCTATTTTTTGGTTGGACTTGTCATTGTTGTTTGGCAGCCTGGGCTGGATTTGAACCCGCCATCTCAGGTGTACGTAGCTGGCGCCTTAGCCGCTTGAGCCATGGGCGCCCAGCCAAGAGGGGATTCTTTTGCTCTCTTATAGGAATCCATGCATGTGTTTAGACCATTGCCATCCCTGGTGGTGTCAAAAGTGTGGGTTCCTCCTGCTGCCCTCCTGCCTAACCCTCATCTCAGGGTTTGAAATGGTAGCTTTAAACTTCTAGGTGTTCAGCATGATGGAAGGGTAGGAAGAAGCTGGCAGGGCCGTTTCTGTTTATATGTCATTAGCTGGAACATGTTCTCAGGGCCACATCTTCTTAGAGGAAATGCTAGAGTGTGTGCTCTGGGTAGCCTGTGCTCAGATGTACTTCGGGAGTCTTATGTCTGGGAAAGGAAGGCACCGTAGATATTAGGGGACAGTAAGTACACTAGCCCGAGAAAGTTATTAGGGTAAAAGTATTCTCCAGGGACGGAAAGCTCAGTTCTTCCTGAATCAGCCCAATTCATGTTTGGGTTGCTGGGGCGGTGGGGGGGTGGTGGTGCTACTGTGCATGGTGAAGCATCTGGAGGCAGACAGCTTCGGGTCAGATGTCACCATCGTTCACTGAGTGACCTTGCTCGAGTCACTTAACTTCTCTGTGCCTCCGGTTTCTCATCTGTTTGCTGGAAGGTGAGAATGCTTATCGGAGTTGATGTAGGATTAGGAGAACAGGGCAGCTAGCACTTAGAACAGTGCTTAGTATGTAGCGAAGACTTAATTCATGTCATTCATTGTCACTTCTGTGGTTCTTATTAATATTTTTGTCCTAAAGAGTTGGAACCTGTCTCTGGGAAATCTTTAGGAAGTTATATCAGCTGACTCCTTATTTCTCCCATGCAGTCTGTATTCCACCAAGTGAAATATAAGACAGGTTTGGCAGAAGAAGAGGAGGAGAATGCTGACTTTAGTTTTGATTAGGATGAATTGGACATGCTCGTGGGATGTTAATCTTAGTACAATAGAACCTTTTTAGTTGACCACTCAAAGGACTGTAACAAATTGTGGACATATGAAGGTGGTCAGCATAAGGAACTGGGCCTACTGTGCTGATATGTGTATAGGGGGCTTGTCCAGTGCATGAAGATTAGGGCGGTGGTCAGCTATGGAGGTTCTAGTGTATGTGAATTTGAAGGAGGAGGAGAGTCATTGGCAGACGCGTGGTATGAGAGATGAAAGAGGTAAGGTAAGGATTTACCTCGGTCTACGTTAGGGACTTGGCGACATTAACCGTTACGCAGAAGATATAAAAGAGGCCATCTGAGAGTTAGGAGGAAAACCAGGAGAGAACAGTGCCACTGAAAAAGAGGCAGTAATCAGTGGTTCAGTGAAACAGAGATCCAGCGATCTGAAAACTGGGAAATAGCCATGGCTTGATCATTAGTGGCTCTTTCCTGACCGGTTGGTTTCAGGACAGTAGTGAAGGTGGGAGCCAGATAGCAGTGGATTTGGGGATGGTGATAAGATAAGGGAGGAAGGAAAGATACTAAGTGTAGGCTACTATGCTGGGAAATGTCGATAAGATAAAGGTTGGAAACTACAGGATGATGCAGGAGAATGGAAGATTGGGTACAGGATGTGGATAGGGGGCGGAAAAGAGCCATTAAAAAGTCAAATACAAGGAGAATGGAGACTAGATGGGTGTCAGGCTGTAAGCTGACCAGACTGACCTGGGGCAGGAGAAGGGCTGAGCGCCTCTGAGACTGGAGGGAAGAGGCTTGTGGATGAACATTAAGCCTTTAAGATAGAGGACATCATTCCTGATGACTTCATTTCCTCCAAAGAAATAGAAGTTCTTTGCTGAAAGGAGTCAAGGGTTGGATAGGTCTTTGAGGGAACGGTGAAGGTTTAGAATAGAATTGGGGAAAATCAGAGTGATGAATGACAAGTTGGTTCCCTGCTTGAGGGATTTAAG
The DNA here is from genome assembly GCA_963574575.1 of Galagoides demidoff. Taxonomy (NCBI): domain Eukaryota; kingdom Metazoa; phylum Chordata; class Mammalia; order Primates; family Galagidae; genus Galagoides; species Galagoides demidoff. The sequence goes on along the minus strand of CAUYQV010072532.1, from coordinate 3,454 downwards.
GGTGCGACCACTAATGTGTATACAAGCCATTGAGTGTATTATATGGAAATGGGGGACTGTTTCTTTTAACAGAAGATGTATTTATTTAGCGTCTCTGTGTACAAACCACTGTTCTTACAGACTTCCCTCCTGGGAGATTCACATGAGCTCTGATCGTCTTACTCGAGGAGGGTATGGGCTGATAGCTAAGGTCATATGACTTGTCACCAACGCAGATGTTTATAACAGCTTAAAATTGGTGACGCATGAGCTTTATAAACACAGTGTGAGGGTTTGAGGGAGATACAGATTCCATCACATGAGGGAACATAGGAAGGCGTTATGGAAGGGGCAAAAACAGGAGCTACTTGTGACTTTTCGGATGAAATAGTAACAAAACTAGTCATGCATTTTTAGTTTATTATAACAATTATTTATTCTTTGGTAATTCAGTGACCAGCATTAAACAGAAGAGAAGAAATAGAGAAACAAAGCACAGTGAATGCTCTTCTGTCCAGAAGGCTCTAAAGCTGCTGATATTTTTATGTGGGAACGTAGAATTCAGTAATTCTCCCCACAAGTGTTGAATGAATGTTTCTGTGCTAGGTGCTGAGGATGCAGAGAGGAGTAAGACACAGTTTTTATCCTCGAGGAGCACACGCTTTCGTAGAAGACACGGAAGCGTAAAGAGACGATGTCAGTTCTGGGCAATGCTTATTGGTACAAATGAGTAAAGACATCCCAGATAACCGCGGGGGGAAGCTTGAACAAATGACGATACTGGCCTGACAGCAGGTTTTTTTCTTTCTTCTAGTTGGAGAACATCAATTGACGGGCCATAAAGTCGCAGTTAAAATCTTAAATAGACAGAAGATCCGCAGCTTAGATGTGGTTGGAAAAATTAAAAGAGAAATTCAAAATCTAAAGCTCTTCCGTCATCCTCATATTATCAAACTGTAAGTATTTTTCTATCTGATGCTACAAAAAAAGAGATTTGTTTTTTAAGAATTTTACAGATAATTATTTCAGTTAAGCGTTTACAAAGATATTTTTTCGTATTTATATTCAGCAAGTGTTTGATTATCTTACCTTGGTCAGTCCTTTTTGCATATTCTTGGTTATAATTAAAAGTCATTGTTTTTGGAATTGGTACTGTTTCCAAGTAATGAATACAGCCTGGGAAGTCACTCTTATCTCTGGTATTCAGTTCCTAGGTCAAGTCAGGGCTTCCGTATTCCTAGATTTTCATTTCAATGGGTTCTCTGTAGTCACTTTTCATTAAGATACCAGGGTATTTTCTTTGGGGGAAGATAGAAAACAAACGTTAAATATTATACACCACAGTATATTGCTTGTACAACTGAACGTCAGACCACAATTAAATAGTAAAGCTTTTAAGAAGGCAGATGAACTTTTTTGGAATAAGTTACAAAATTAAAAGATAAGTAAATACTAATAGATTAATAAATAAGCTAATTCACTAAATTGAAAGATACGATAATTTATCGTTGACTAGATCCATAGAAATTTAGGCATTCCTTTAAATTATTTGAAGTTGTAGTTTAATATTTATTCTGAAAATGTAACGTATTAGACACTAAACTTTTTTATCTTAAAGTTGGATACAGTTTTGTAAAATGAATATTAATCTTATGTATCGAGTACCTGATCATGGTCAGGAACTGTCCCAAGCATTTTACATATGTAATTTCTTATCCTCATGAGAACCCTCTTATGTGGGTTTGTTTCATTGACAAGGAAGCTGCATTTCTAAAGAGTACGATCAGCTTATCCAAGGTCACACAGCTGTGAAAGTCACAGGGCTGGCAGCTGAGGTGAGATCTGACTTCAGATGCCATGTTGTTAATCTCACTCCAAGATTCCAGTTGTCCTTAAAACTTCATTGAGAGTGATTTAAATCCCTTCTAAAAAATTGTGGATCCCTGGTTTTGACTTAATTATTTTAAATTTCCAGTTAAGTATGTAGAAACAAAGAATCAGGTATAATTGCATACGTGTATAATTTCATTATAATTACGAATCAAAATAAAGTAACAGTTCACATACAGATAAAATAATGAAATCAATGAAATTTAAACAGTATGAGTAGTATAACTTGACAAATAATGGTGTTTTGTAAAAAATAAGTCATTGTTAATGAGTTTAATAGTAGAGATGGAAGGAAGAGGTACAGGATTGTATTTACATTTTGATTCAAATAAGATTGTTGCAGAGAAAGCCTTTAATGGTAAGTATACCATTAAAAAGAAACGTTATTAATACCTCTGAGGTTTTGTTTGCTAGTTCATTTAAGTCTGACATTATATTTAGCCTAACTACCCTTTGTCAGAGAGGAGTCTTTGTTTTTTTGTTTTGTTTTGTTTTGTTTTTTTGAGACAGAGCCTCAAGCTATCCCTCTGGGTAGAGTGCTATGGCATCACAGCTCACAGCAACCTCCAACTCCTGGGCTCAAGCGAGTCTCCTGCCTCTCCCTCCCAAGTAGCTGGGACTACAGGCGCCCGCACAATGCCTGGCCATTTTTTGGTTGCAGCCATCATTGTTGTTTGGCGGGCCCAGGCTGGGGATTCGAACCCACCACCGTAGGTGTACGTGGCTGGCGCCTTAGCTGATTGAGCCACAGGCGCCGAGCCAGAGAGGAGTCTTTGAATGTCAGTGTTAATGGAGAATGACTTGATAACCCTGTGAGTTATACTGTTCTCCTGATGAGTAGCTGCGGTAGGCAGAATAACGGCCCCCAAAGGTCTATGTCCTGATCCCCAGACCATGTGAATATGGTAGGTTACATGGTAGAGGGTAAGATTGCTAATCTCCTTAAAATAGGGAGATTATCTTGGATTATCTGAGTGGGCCCAATATAAATACAGTGGTTCTTTTTTTGCAGTTTTTGACTGGGCTGGGTTTGAACCTGCCACCTCTGGTATATGGTACCAGTGCCCTACTCCTTTGAGCCATAGGCACTGCACTAAATACAGTGTTTCTTAAAAGTAGAAGACAAGGATAGAAGAAAAGAGGCAAAGATAAGAGATTTGAGTACGGAAGCAAGGTCGGAATGAAAAGGTGTGAGAATTACTCGGCTGGCTGTTGCTGGTGCTGAAAATGGAGGGAAGTGGAGGGGCAGGTGGCTCACGCCTGCAGTCCAGCTGTCTGGGAGGCCGAGACAGGTGGATTGCTTGAGCTCAGGAGTTCAAGACCAGCTTGAGCAACAGCAAAATCCTGTCTCTTCTGAAAATAGAAAAACTAGCCAGGAGTTGTGGCAGGTGCCTGTAGTCCCAGCTACTCTGAGGCTGAGGCCAGAGGATTGCTCAAGCCCAAGAGTTTGAGGTTGCTGTGAGCTGCGATGCTGTGGTGCTCTATCCAGGGTGACAGAGTTGAGACTCTGTCTCAAAAAATAAACAAATAAATGAATAAACAAATGAATGGAAGAAAATGGAGGAAAGTGAGTATGAACAGAGGA
>CAUYQV010072529.1:0-23201 GCA_963574575.1 Galagoides demidoff | reverse complement strand
CTGAGAAAATGACATGAAGGCTGTGTTGATCAGTTTGATGGAAGTATTTCAGATTGCATGTGAAAACCCCACACTGTACCCCAGAAGGGCATTAATGTACATAGTTACCATTCAATAAAATTAAAAAAAAAAAAAAAGAATCCCCAGCTCCTATCTGAAAATGTCCACTATTCGTCCCAGAAATTGTGCAGATTAGTGGAATGAACACCAGACTAGAGACTTGCGGACTTGAATTTGAATTCTCTCTTAGCTGTTGATAAAAAAATGTGACTGAACAACTCCAAGTCTGCACTCCTCAAATGTAGAATTAGAGAAAACCACCTATACCCCTGTCACTGAGTCATCATGTGGCCACAGTGCAATAATAAATGCGAAAGCCCATATTGTAAGGTTTAGCACAGACCAGAGGCTCAAGAAACGCTTCCTATTTATTTCAATTTTATTCAGAGAGTCACTAAAGTCTATCCCTTATTCTACTTGCTTTCAAATTAATTTTTAAAATATTTAGCTTTTCCCTAAATGAAAGCTCCCTTTGGGCCCCAATATGCCAGGCAGATAAAGCTTTATTGTCCCCAGTTGACACTGGATGCTGCTTCATTAACCCCACACACACCCACAGACCCCAGTGGTACTCAGGGTTCTGAAAGAAACTATCCTTCCAGGGAAGAGATGAAGGGAGGACTTTCCCTAACTTCCCAGAGTCCTCTTCCTCCCTTCCTCTCTTCATCCCCCCCTCTCTCTCTTTGTCTGTCAGAGAGGCTCAGGACTTTGCACTTTCCTCTACATCACCGATGAGTTGATGACCCTATCAGAAAATTGAAATGGTTTTTCCTGTCTATTCAGGAGTTTCTAGAAATACTTCTGACTGAGAGGCTCCTTGAATAATTTACTCATTGGAGGTCATTTAAATAATCTATTCACTCATTTTCATAATTGATGGCAATGGCACACTCAAGGGTGCAGCTTTTCCCTTACATTTATACCATCTGTCGGCTTAATCACAGCCCCATCGCCCTCAGATAGCTTCCTTAACACACTGGGTTTGTGAGTGGGGTAGAGATGAATACTCCATATGGCATAATGGTGGACTCTGGTTCTATTATGATATTGCTTGAGATAAAATTGTCCCTTTGTCCTCTGCATGACCTTGGGCAAGTCATTCCACTGATACAGCCTCCAATTTCTATCCTATTACATCAGGTTAGAAATAATGATAATTGGAACTGGTATTTATTGCTCAGTGTGACAGTCAGTGTTCTGAGCACTTGATATATTGCCCTGTGTAAGTGTCCTAACCAGCCCTGTGAGGTAGGTACTATTATTATCTCTCTTTTAGATATGCAAAAATGCAGACTTAAATGAGATAATATATTGAACACGCTCTGCATGGTGTCTGGCATACAACAGGAGCTCGACTAATGGTAGCCGCTGCCTTCTTGACTGTCCCATCCATCAACAGCATTACCACCACCATCATCATCTATCATCATCATTGTCATCATCAATCACCTTTATCATTAACGTCCTTATTAATGCATGTTCCCATGGAGGTGTCTTTTCTATGAACTGCATTTTTTTTAACTTCCAAAACCAGGAAACTTTCAGCAGGATGTTGCCTTGCAGGAGGGAGCTGGTTCAATTGCTATTCTTTTTGGAGTTGGGTTGATTTTACAACTGCAGCCACAATAACAAAAAAGCCAGAGCAAGACAGACACATATGTGCAGGGGCACGGAAGAGGATAGCATCACTTCTTTCACTTGAACATGTTCATTGTTAGAGACCTATTATATTCTCCCACTGTGACCTAACATATTGTACTGTGTGGGTATTTAAAATAGTCACTATGCGTGACTTTAGGGAAGTCAGACAATAATTTTAAATCTTCCATAATGGCTCAACTTTCTTTTCCTCTCTGGCTCATATTATTTAAGAAACTTAACAATCGTTATATAAGGAAATAAATTAAACTCTATACAGATTCAGCTGAGGTTGGTGATGTTACTTAACCCATTTTACAAAAGGGTGCTTGACTTTAAGTGTGAATTTGGGGGGGGGGAAATAAAGAAGGAGAGAAGAAGGGACAGTGGGAGACGGGAAGAAAGAAAGATGAGCAGTGTCACTTACAGGTATGACAAAGTCCTTCTAGAAATAACTGTTCTGAAAATAACCTAACTACAGACCCACACCTAAAAATTAAAAAAAATCTGATCATCTGATTCCTCCCTGTCACACATCCACTCAGAGAATCAGTGCTGTCGATGCCTTGGACTTTCAATTCTGTTGCTGAGATTTCTCTGAGATGCTCCTGCCACTGTGGTTTCTCATGCTTTCAATCCTAAAGGCACGTAAATAGCCCCTTCAAAAATTTCCCAAAGATTCATGCCAATTGCCATTGTCTAAGTTTATAAGGAAGCAATATGCTTCATGTTTAAGAGTTCAGGTCAGGTGTATACCTGTAATATTCTGAAATAAAGAAAAAAATAGATCAAACTCAAAAAGAAAGGATGTAGCCTGTTGGAGTCAATACCTTAGCTTTGCAACTTACCAGCTCTGTGACTCTGAGTGAGTCACCGCATTTCTTTGGGTCTCATTCCTGACAGGTTCAAAGAGAGCAACAGTGGCATGTATATCATGCTGCTGGTGTGAGAAGTAAATGTGTGCTTAGCATCCTACACGGCACATCATAAATCGAAATGAATATTCACGCTTAGTATTATTACTTTATGTTGTTTTTTCATCTCAGACTCTTCAGTGGTGCCCCTGAATTGTCATCATTTATAATTCAATTTCCAGCATAATCCTTTATGCCTATAATTTCCCCTCAAACAAGTTATACTAGCATTCTGCTGTTGTGTAATAAATTACATAGTCACTTAAAAAAAACAGCCGTTTATGATCTCACAGTTCTATAGGTCAGGTGTCCAAGTGGGCTCAGTTAGGACAACACGAGGCCAAACTGTGAGAGCCAGACCAGCTCCATTTTGTTGTTTATTGAATAAGTTCTGTTCCTAGCCCCTAGCCCGTAGGGCCGCACCCTGCAGCCTCCCTCATTCCATTCCTGGTTGCTCAACCGTAGCTGTTGACTGAGCCACCTCGGGCAACAATGCCATAAGTTTCTATTTCCTTGTTAACTGAGTCACCTTAGGCAAACAGCTGCCATAATAAACAATAAGTTTCTATTACCTTGAAATACAGGTATTTCCCTCCAGCCACCTAATCAGGCTGCACCAACTCTAGCCCCCAGTTAAGAAATCCCCCACCCCTCACCTGTACCAATCAAAATCCTCCTTTACTAATGAAATCATCAACCACCAATCAAAAGTGTACTCGTACCCTTCTTCCCTTTTTGCTTTCTGTACCCCATAAAAACTTCACACACCCCAGGTTCGGGGCTCGACCTCGGCTTGCATGCCAGGAGAGTCCAGACCCAGGTTTGAATAAATCTCACCTCTTGATTTTTACATCGGGTAAAACAGTCTCTGACTGTCTCTTTGGGGCCACTTGGGGGAATTTCGGGCACAACAAAACCAAGCCATCACCCAGGCTGGGCTCATAGTTGGAAAATCTGGGGAAAATCCATTTCTAAGCCCAGATCCTTGAGGCCATAGGTGCGAGGTCTTTGCTTACTTGCTGGCCAGGGACAGCTCTCAGTGTCCAGAGGCCCCTGTATTTCTGTCACAGGCCTGCCTCCATCCTTAAATCTAGAGGTTGGGCTAACTCTTCTTGTGCTTTGAATGTCTCTCCTGCTACTAGCTGCAGAGAACTTTCTACTTTTAAAGAGGTAGTGTAGTGAGGCGAGGCTCACCTTGACAATCTACCTTTTGAGTAACTCAAAGTCAACTGAAAAATCCCTTTTGCTGGCTGATCTAACACAACCATAGGTGGGATCACCCATCATAATTGCATACTCCAGGGAAAGCCTTGTAAGAAGGATGAATGTCACTGGGGCCAGCATTAAAATCCTGCCCACTGCACTAGTTGTGGAGAGCAGGCTGTGAGACTGGCAGGGCCCTCACAGCCTGGGGAACATTCAGAGAATGAACCCCTAACTGCTTCTCCTCCATTCCCAAAACAGCCATATTCCTTTCTTCATGTTCCCTCTGCCAGAAGTCATATAGCCCTTTCTTTGTCTAGTTAACTATGCAAAGATCCTTGAGATCTCGCCCTTCCTTCTCCTTGTCCTATGCTAACAAAGTTGAGTAGAAACCACTAAGTCACATAGTTCTTCCTTTGTTTTGTTAACTACACAGAGATCCTCATGACTCCTCCCTTCTTACTGCTTGTCATATGCTAAATGAAGTTGAGTAGAAACCATCAACAAGATGATTTGTTTCTACTCCAGTTATTTACAGTTCCCAATCCTATTGTAAGACCAAAACTATGTCTTTTGTTTATGCTACTTCCCTGCAGAGGACCCTGTACAGATACTATAAAATAAAGCTGATTTTGTGCTTTGGTGCTGGCTGCAGCCATCAGCTCAGTCAGTCCTCCTGAGCCCATCCTTAGTTTCCGCATCTTCTCTTGTGCTGTATTCCTCATTCCCCACCCCTTCCCATGCTGGTTCACAACAGCTATTCACATTTCAAACACTGAACTCTTTTCCCAACAGGCCTTGAGCTCTCGTGCTTCTGGACTTGGATTCAAAGTTTTCCCGCTGCATGTAATGGCCTTTCCACATATACTCAGAAACCTAACTCTGAGACCTTGTTCAAATGAAAAGTTCTCTCTATCAATGCCCTTGATCCTTTTGCTTACACATAACATATCTCTTCTCTAAATATGCTAGAACAGTGTTTTTCAACAGTTTTTATCTAATAATACACTTGAACCTACAGTTAAATTTCTGCAGCACACTGATTATGTTGATCAAAAAATAAGAATAAAAATAAGAATATACTTGTGTTTTGAACTTCCTTTAAAAATAATTTAATTAATGATTTTTCAATTTTTTTAGTGGCACACCAGTTGAAAATCCTGCCCTGGAGTCTAATCAGAACATTGTTATGACACAACTCATGCTGTCCCACAGTATAAGTGTCTCCTAGTGCCTGCCAGACTCTAAGTCTCTTGAAGTCTTATCTGTTTTGCAACTTTCAACTATGAGTTGCACATAGTAGGGACTCAGTAATCTTTATTAGATCAAATAAATATGTGAATAAATACAGGGTGTCCCAAAAGTCACCCATAACGTTGCCATACGTAGGGAAAATGGGAAATTATAGCTAAATGTACCTTTGTTTACAAAACGTTCATCACAAAAATCTATAAAATATTTACAGAACATTCTGTACGTGTTGACCACCTCTTTGTAAAATTTTATAATGAATGAATGTCTTCTAAATAAAAGTACATCTAGCTACACCTTCCCCTATGTATGGTGACTTTATGGAAGACCTCTGGGATGGCCTATATCTCTGTTGATGGGGAAAGGTATAGGAAAAAAACATTTAATCATGTAATATTTATTGAGAACAAACCAGGTTACAGGCACTGAACTACATCCATAAGCAACATTTCATTTGGCCTAGTTACTCTCTGATTTGCCAGGGATTATTCAAGGTACAAAAAGACTTCAATTCCCTTCTCTTCTTTTCCCTCTCCAGTCCATCCTAAGCTCTGTCTTCTGCAGAGCATTCCAAAGGAAAAAGGAGGCATAAAATCCAAGAAGCAAGGAGACTTGGTAACAGGATGACCTAGATAAAACCATTTCAGGGTTACAAAGAGTAAGTCTGTGCCCTAAAGCAGCAGTTTTACATCTTTAATGGGCATGGGAATTGGTAGAGGAGCTTATAAAAACTGCAGAGATTGAGAGTCGGAAATTATTCCATAGGGTTGAGGTGGGGCTCAAACTTTTTTATCCCTTCTCAAGGTGATTCTGATAATGGTGGGCCAAGGAACCACACATGTAAAATGACCACATGAAAAAAAATTTCCTCATTTGAGGAAATTCAAAAAAGTCTTCCCATTCATTCTCCCACCCATTCTGCCAACATTTATTGAGCTTCTGCTATTGAATCCCAGAAATATAAAGGAAAAACTGAAACCAAAAACACTGTCTGCTTTCAGAGCTAGTCAGCGTCAGAATTCACGGCTTCTCCTGTGGGTCACTGTTGTCTTTCTAAGGAAAGTGAGCCATGCTATGTTTCTGCCTGCCTATAGGATGTGTAAACAACATTCCTCCGGTTTAGCAATCCACAGTCATTCTATGTCATTTACTGTCGTCCTTGCAATGACAATTTCCCTCCAGGATTTCTTTTACATAATGTTTATTGAAATGTATGTGCAGAAATCAAGTGCAATGTTTGCACAAATACTTCAGTCCTTTGGGTGAATGAGTGTTTTTGCAAACTGCTGGTCTCTCTTTCTCTCTGTCACAAACACACACACACAGACGCAAAGATACACTAACGACCTGTGTGTTCCCTTTAGTTCTTGAGACTCACGGAGCCCTTCCAGGTTCAACGTGGTGATAGGGATGGGAAAGAGATGGCAAAGAGGGGGAGTTAAAATATAATAATTTAGGAAGGAGGGAACCACAGCATACTATAATTACAATAGCTCCCCGTGCCTCACTGCGCCTCACTAGATGTGATAACTCATTGCTAGGGCACCATCAGAACCACAGACTCAAGAGAGCAATCTTAGCTTTTCTAAATCTCCTTTATCATCTCAGCATCTATAACTGGAATCTTCTTTGCTGCATCCCCTTCCTAAATGAATCCAACTGGAAGATGGCACTGCTGTAGACCACAAAATATAAGGCCTGTGAAATGTGATAAATGTTCCCATTAGCAGGGTTGAGGCGGAAGCTACTATATCCAGCAAGAAAAAGAAAGGAGGAGCTCTCTTGGTTTTCCCTCTTAAATACCCTTTCCCACTACAAGTGATTCCAAATGATGTAGTAATAAGAAGCACAGTCCGTGGGTTCAGGCAGACTTATGTTCACATCCTTCCTCCTTCACACCCTAGCTAGGAGACTTACCGCAGGTCACTAGCCTTTCTGAACCTGCATTTCCATCTCTGAGACAGAGCTAGGAATACCTACTTCAGATGAGCTGTTGAAACGGCTAATAGAGAACATGAATGTAAAAATATCAGCTTGGGTCTTGGTACAGAGTGGCTCTTAATAAATGGTGACTGAAGTCATCATTACCAACAGATGCATTCACTGGACCTGACCCTGACATAGGGCTGAAGGAACACAGATGGAAGGAAAGGTGTCCCCCAGTGGGGTTTCTAGTCCAAGGGAAGATGGGCATGTGAGTAAACGATGAGCAAGCAAGCTGCTAACATCTTAAGAGTGAGCACACAGGTCTGTAGAAATGAGATGGAAAGGATCACCTCACTTTGGATTATCCAGATACCGCATCCATGGAGGGCGTGTCCTTGGCAAAGGGGAGAAAATGTTTGAAGGGATAGGAATGTCCAGGAGCCGAAGAAAGGCAGATGACAACAGAATGTGAAGTCTTCTGGGGTGCTGGGGCATAAGAAGTAAGAACAGCATATTTGTAGGAGGGAGATGGTGAAGTTGCCTTTGAACAAGATAATGCTGGGTGTCTGTGGGTCACCCATGTGGGGCATCCTGCAGGCAAGTCCAGAGGTTAAGAGATAGCAGTGCTCGGCTCCAGGGCAAGATCTGGTCGGACCTCTGTGCAGAAAACACCTGCAACCAAGGGGTTTCCCTCACGTCTTACAAAATATCATGATCATCTTTAACTAGGCCTTCTAGTTAATGGGAATGAAGTGCTTGCTTTACTTTTATATGTATGTTTTTGTCCTATTTATATCTGAAATCAAAACTTCAAGCATCTTTCTTTAAATCCATTTCTCACAGAAGGTGGTGGCTTGTGTCTGTAATCCTAGCACTTTGGGAGACTGAGGCAGGTGAATCGCTTAAGCTCAGGAGTCTGAGACAAGCCTGAGCAAGAGTGAGACTCTACCTCGACTAAAAAAGAGAAAAACCAACTGGGCTTTATGGCAGGTGCCTATAGTCCCAGCTACTCAGGAGGCTGAGGCAAGAGAATCACTTGAACCCAGGAGTTTGAGGTTGCTGAGAGCTATGGCACCATGGCCCTATACCCAGGGTGACAGAGTGAGACTCTGTCTCAAAAAAAAGAAAAAGAAAAAATCAATTTCTCTCTCTTGATATGTAGCCCCTTTTAAAGCAAGTCTGCTATATCTTAATTAGCTTAATTTAGCTGTTCCATAGTACATACTTATATCAAAACATGATGTTTTGTACCATAATTATGTGCAATTTTTGTTTGTTAATTTAAAAAGCAAATTAAAAAGCTAATCTTTGTTTATGTAGGTGTGTGCATATACACATAAATATTTTCATTTTAAAACTATTGAAACCCTAGAATGATAAGTAGAGTTATCCTTAAAGCATTTTTTTTAAATTTCGTGTAGTTTTTAATAGTAAAAAAGTAGTTCAGCCTGGAAAAATCCAATTTATCACTCAAGGCCCAGCTCCAATGTCCCCACCTTCATAAATACCTCCCATAAGTGACTGAAACAAGTTCAACCCTCTTTCCCCTATGCCCTGTGGATGTAGCCAACAGAACATACATGGGTTTGCAGCCAGGGTTGACTTGGTTATGAGCTGCAGGAGAGGGATGGCTTCCTCTGCAACCTTGCAGCAGCTGGCCAAAGAGTGGGGACAGAGGAAACATTGGTTGTGCTGGCCTCGACTGCTAATTGGTTTGTATCCAGGATATTGTTTTTGAGCATCTCTGAAAAGCCTTGGACCCATCAGACTCCAAGGCAGAACAAAAGCACTGGAATGAAAGAGAGAGACAAAGGCTTGGAGTTTCTGATTTGCACAGGAAAGCCTGCTCAGCTCCCAATTCTGTGTCTGCAGCACACGGGAGGGCACAGTGCCTGGCTCCAGTATCACCCACGCCAGCCGTACACAAAGGCTCAGCAAAAAGCGAGTGCCCCTCTAAGGACTTGTCATGTTTTCCAAGACACCCTCATTACATGCTGTTGCTTCCAGTGACGCCACTGGGTGACCTCGGAGATGAAAAGAAATCTTCTCTGTATCCCAGAATAACAGCTCCCTCAGCAGTCCTTGCCCTCTGTTGACCCGCCGTGCCCGTGTGTAGTGCTGGGGGGCAGCTCGAGGATAACATGACTGGTATTTACCTGCTCCACTGGCTTCCGCTTTCTTCAAGACAGAAGCACAAGGAGTTATTTCTGAAGCACTGAGTCCCCTGAGTGCCAAGAGAATAGAGGAGCTACAGGAAGCATTTGTGCATTCTAAGCCCAATTCAGCAGCAATTCCCCAAGCTGCCTTTTATGGGAAATCGCTGTATTTCAACAGGAATTTGAAGAAAGAACCACAAAATATTAAAAGGCATTTTCTGTATCTGGAAATGGAGTATATCCAGAACAGCCTCCTGGTATTCAGTGCTATCGCCTGTGCTGCAGTGGCTCCTGGTAAACCAGTTCTCTGCATGAGCCAGATCCAAAGGCAGCAGGTGAAATTCAGAGGTATGAGTCAAGCCTGACCCAAGACTGGTTAAATCCAACCAAGGAAAAAGGTATTACAGCTTTGAAAGTGATCCTCAGATTGTGCAACATTAAAAGGTTGAAACTTAATAGAGCAGAAAAGCCCAAATCCTCTACTTCTCCTATCAGTCACAAGAAAAAATATGACTTAAGTTTTGCCCTTGCAGTTGTAAGAGAAAAGAAAGACCACGTTCAAAGTCCCAGATATGTAAAGTAACCCATACATTTAACCATTTAACGGGGTTGTGAACCACTGTTTAGTGGAGGGCACAGGATGGATCGGAGACAACAGGAGGTAAAAACTAGGGACAGTTACCTAGAAGCTAACACTCCCTTCGGTCATAACGGAAGTATGTAGAATCCCAGCCTACTCCATCTCTCCCATACACACTAGAATCTGAGTTCCTTGCATATAGAAATTATTTTCTTCCTTCCTTGTTCACTGTAAGTTCCAAGCATTAAGAACAGTGTCTGGTGCATAGTAGGCACTGAACAGATAGATATCTGTTGAATGAACAAGTGAATAAACAAAGCATGAAGGGCTTTGGTCGGTCACCTACAGGAAAAATAGATGGTCAATAAACAATGGCTATTGTTGCTATATTAGTATTCACATCTGGGATTAAATATGAAGACTTAGCCAAAATTATCAGTTAATTGCATTGGGTATTTCAATTTGAAGGATTTCTTTTTTTAACTGAGTACAATGAAATGAATAAAATAAGTAGATCCTGTATCATGGTTTGAGGCATTTGGACAAGAGCTTGGGGTAGGAAACATCACCACCACTCTATAAAACTTCCCGCAACCATTTCCTGACAATTGTCTCTCCTACGGAAGCAACCATCATTCTGGTGTCCAGCCCCAGAGGTGAGTTTTGCCTCTTACTGAACTTGATGTAAAGGGAATCACACAGTATAATCTTATGTGTTTTGAAATTCAAACACGTTGTTCATATTAGTAGTTCATTCCTGTTTATTAATGAGCAGCATTCATGTTCATATTTTATGAATATACCATAACTTATTTATCCATTTCATTGTTGATGGACATTTAAACTGTTTCTAATGTTTTGGTATTATGAATAAAATTGTGATGAACATTCTCCTGTACAAATATTACTTTGGCAATTATATGTTTACATTTCTTTGGGATCAATAGGGGTAAAATCACTGGATCACAAGTTTTGTGCATGATTAATCCTATACAAAGCTACCATATGGTTTTTCACAGTTGAACTTTATATCCCCACCAGCAGTGGGATAAGAGATTTGGTTGCCCCACATCCTTACCAGCACTTTGTATTATTGATGTTTCTATATTGTTATGGACATAAGATATTTTACTGGGGGTTTAATTTGCATGTCTCTGATGCCCAAAGATGTTAAGCATGTTTTCATGTATGTGTTGGCCATCTGATTACTAATTTTGTGAAGGGTTTATCACAAGTCAATTTCCCACTTATAGTTTTTTCTCTCTCTCTTATTGATATGTAGGAAGTTGTAAGTTCTATGTATCATAATATATATAGATTGTTAATTTCTCCCCCAATGTGTTTTGCCTTTTTCCCTTTCTATTATAATAATGTGTTTACATGAGTAAAATTTTTTAATTTTAATGGAGTAAAGTTTATAATTTCTACTATTGGCTTAATATTTTTTACATTCTGTTTAAGAAATCTAGGGCTTTCCCACATAACAAAAACATTCTCCTATATTTTCTTCTAGAAATTTATGTAATAGTTTTAGCTTTTATGTTTAAGCCTGCAATTTATTTCAAGTAATTTTTTGTGTAGGTTTATTTGTTAAGGTTTATTTTTTTCCCTGTGTGGATATCTAGTTGATCTAATCAATCCTATTTATTGAAAAGACTTTCTTTTTTCATGTTGTTGCAATCATGCATCAAAAATCACTTGAATTACATTTGTAAATCTGTTTTCATTATATCATCATTAAAAAAGACAGCAGTTATAGAGTTTTCATAGATATCCTTTATCAGGTTGAGGACTACATTCTTTATCATCAATAGGTACTGGGTTTTGTCAAATACTTTTTCTGCACCTATTGAGACGAGTATATAATTTTCTCCATTATTCTGTTAATATGGTAAATTGCATTGATTTAGCTTTTTAATGTTAAACCAATCTTGCTTTCTTAAGATAATTTCCACTTATCTTTTTAAAGATGTATTGTTGAATTATGATTAGTAATATATTGAAAAACTTTGTGTAGATTGGTGGTATTTCTCTTTTAAATATCTGATAGAATATACAATGAAGCCATCTTGGCCAGGAGTTTTGTTTTGTTTTGCCTGTTTTTAAATAAGTATGTTTTTAGGTGTACTCTCAATGTTTTGTCAAACATTGAGCTATACAGATTGTCAATTTCTTCTTATATCAGCTTTGGAAAATTGTGTTTCTTCAAGGAATTTACCCATGTAATATATTGTCTAATTTGTTGGTATAAATTTTTTATAATTTTTTTTATCATTTTAATGCCTGTAGGATCTATAATGTCTGTGATATTATTCTCTCTTTATTTTTAATATTAGTTATTTGTGTTTTCTCACTTTTGTGTGATAATTATTGCTAGGAATTATGAATTTTATTAATAATTTCCAAGAACCTGCTTTTGGCTTTGTTGATTTTTTTCTATAGCTTGTTTCTACTTTGTTGATTTTTACTCTTATATTTATCATTTTTTTCTTTCTACTTCATTTGGGTTTACTTTGCTACTCTTTCTAACTTCTTAATTTAAAAGCTTAAGCCATTGACTTTATCCTTTCCCTTTTTAAAAAATAAAGCTAAGAATTTCCCTCTTAGTAAGCCTTCAATTTTATTCTTCAAATTTTGACATGTTATATTTTTATTATCATTCTGTTCAAAATATTTTCTAATGTTTTTCTGACTTCTTTTTTGATCTGTATGTTATTTAGAAATATGCTGTAATTTCCTAAACATTTAGGGATTTTCTTTTTTTTTTTATTTTACATTTTTTTTTTATTAAACAATAGCTGTGCACATTAATGCAATCATGGGGTACAATGTGGTGTTTAATGTGAATGGCTTAAATTGTCCTCTAAAGAGGCACAGGTTTGTTGACTGGACACAAAAACAACAGGTATGTGTTGCCTCCAAGAGACTCATCTTACCTCAAAAGATAAAAAAAGACTCAGGGATGGATATCTTAATATAGGCAAATGGAAATCAGAAAAAAGCAGGGGCTGCGATTTTATTTGCAGAAACAAAAGAATTTAAACCAACAAATATAAAGAAAGACAAGAATGGACACTACAAATTTGTCAAGGGAAACACTCAACATGAAGAGATTTCAATAAGTAATATTTATGTGTCCTACCTAAATGCTCCTCAATTTATAAAGAATACCCTAATGGATATGAAAATGTGATATCTTCCTGCACTATAGTAGTTGGAGAGATTTTAACATGGCTTTGTCAGTTCCGGATTTTCTAGATATGTTTTTGTTACTAATTTTTATTTTAATACTGTTGTGGTCAAAGAATGCATTTTGCATTCTTTCAATCCTTTGAAATATATTGAGACTTGTCTTACTCTCCAGAATGTCATCTACTTTAGTGAATTTGTATGTTCTGGAAGGAATGTATATGCTACAGCTGTTGGATCTGGCAGGATTTTCCTAAACTATTTCTTCTTCATCATTCCCTTCTAGGCATCTATCATTGTCTCCACAAAGTCAATGCTTCTGTTCGTATATATTTTGTCCCCATTCCAGTTAACTACATTATGTCTTCTGCACCACATCCTGTATCTTGCTCTCCTCTGGGGTCACCAGGGCCTCCATTTGATCCTCAAAGTGAAGCTAATCTCAAAATGTTAAAGTAGTTTGGAGGTCATGAACTGCTTGTCAAAAAAGACACAATAACTATATAGGCTTCTTTTTTTGTCTTTATTCCACCTTTTATGTGATACTATAGGGACTAATGTAAGTGTTGAATTATGGGAAAGTAGTGAGTGCTGCTGGGTCAGATATTGCCGCCATGTGTGTGAGATCATCTGTAAATTTCCCACCAAGTCTCCCCTCTCAGGTCACAGCTTGTGTGATATGTTAGATGGTGTTTTTTCTTTGCACACTGAGTTTTTATATTTTTCAATAGTTTTTACACAGACACACACAAATATATACACTGGAAAATGTACTTTATAAGAAACATAACTTTTCTCCAACCTACATTTACAGAAGTGATACAATTAAGTTTTGAAAATTAGCTTATTTAAAGTAGAAGTCTAAGTGAATGAAAATATACTGGGATCATCCATATGGCAAAATAGTGAATATGGGACAAGATTATGAGGTTAGGGCAAACTGGTGTGATCATTGCTATGTAATTAACATTTGCTACTGCAATGCTGCAAACCAAACTTTATTGTCTTTAAATATTACAAGTCTGGACCCTTCCTTCTGGGATTTGAGAATCCACATAGAGCCCACAGTTACCACAGTTCAGCTAAGGAAAGCATTCTGATTGCACTTTACAATATCTAGCCTGCCTTGCTCCAAGACAGATCTTTTCTCGGTTATGGGATGGGATCTGGACATCTCAACAGGAAATGTTTTGCGGAAGAGGCAATTTGTCACCCATGCTCACTTCCCTCCTCTCATGGGGCACACAGACGGACCCTCACCTTTTCCCATTCTCGGTCCTTGTTCAGTACAATCACCACCAGCCTGGGATGCACCTGATAGCCTTCTTCAGTGAAGGATAAGTCTTTCCCATTCCATGTCACATTGACCATAAATCTGCAAAGAAAAAGAGGGAAAGACAAATTTTTAGGGAAGAATTAAGAAGGTCAAACAAACAAATGAGTGGATGCTGCCATCTTTGTGACATTGGCAAAGTACAAACTTACTATGCTATTATGTTATTCCTCATAAGCAGCACTTCTTCACTTCTCTCTGCAAAAGTATCAGGCAACACTGATAATCAATCGTGCATTGTAACTGACTGTAATTAGCACATGGAATGTAACCTTTTTGTCCTGCTAGACCCATAGGCCTATCTTCCAATGATGTTCTCATAGGAGGATCTGAATACATATTCTATTATACTTTAACAAGTTTCCCTGAAGGACACTGCTTGCTCATAAACCACATGGTATTCAAGTTTGAAGAAATTATATCCCATCCACTGATATTTATTAAGCATTTGATACATGCCAGGACTCAGCAAGTTGGTGAGGGATAAATAAAAAAAATAGACATAATCCCTACTAGCTGATTAGTCACAGGGCTATAACAAGTGGTACAGAAAGAGGAGCATGTGCTATATGAATGTGGAACAGGTGTCAGGCAAGGTTGAAAAAAGTGAAACTTGACTGAATGATGAGTCAGCATTAACTATGTAATAAAAGACACACATAGGAAATAGACACATGTGCAAAGACCCTGTGGTGTTCATAGGAGGGACTACGTGCAGAGCAGCGAGACAGAAGCAGGGAAGGATAGGGAAATGTGAGATAGGTGAGGCTGAGAAGGTGGACAGGAGCCGACACTGCAGAGTTCTGGAGACCATGTTAAATTTTGTCTTTGTCATAAAACGATGGAAGACATATCTGGGCTTTTAATCAAAGAGGTTACATAATCAGACTTTTGCTTTAGCATGTCCCTTGAAAGCTACACAGACAATGAAGTGGAGAAGGACCAGAGTGCGTGTAGGGGTACTATTTGTACTATTCTTATAATCTAGGTAAAAGATAATGGTTTGGGCCCTGGATGTGGCCAAAGAAGGATAAAAGGCAGCAACAAACAGGACCAAGTGAAGAGATATTTATCAGGAGTTTAGTGAAAGATTAGATATGAAGGTGAAGGAGAAAGGAGCATCGAGGATGACCCCTCATCTTTACCTTATGTGATGTTCATGCTGTCAATTTTTGGTCCGTGTGTTTTCAATCACAGGTAATAGTTATTTGCCTTATAACACTTGTACCCTCATCACTCCTCAAAGCCAGCATGCCTGCAGTCAGGCTGACCTCAGATGGGGCACCAAGGCTGAGTTCATCTCTCAGAACTTGGGTGAAAGAGTAACCAAGGAATCCACTTCTTGAAGCTTGGAGAAAATGTAATGGTATTGAAAATATCTAGGAAAACATGCTGATGGCCACACAGCAGACAAACAGTAAATTCACTGAGGTGGACAGAAGCATTCCAAGCCTTCCTCAGAAAGAAAAGGTATCTTGAAGCCATAGCATTTTCTTGCTTCTTATTCCACTAACACCAAGAGCAGCTGAAGAAGTAAGAAATTAAGTAAGAGAATGGGGCACCAAAAATTCCAAAAAGAGAGATTGGCCTAATGAATCTCATGTGCATCCCTGGACCATCATAGCACAGAAGAGTCTGGTGGTGTTGTATGGGGGAGAGTCACGATTCCTAGGACAAGGTAAAGAAACTGGGGTAAAGGGAAGGAACAATATTGAGAATCTGTTTTATGAACTATATGGACCACTGCAAGCAATGTTTTTGAAGACAGGTTAATGACAGGAAGAAATACTCGTTATTTAATATGACCAAAGCAAAAAGAAAATGAAAACAAAGCTTGCCTATGAATGGAAGGAGTGCAAGTATTTTCTATTTTTCTTTCTGTATCTTTGTATTTTGCAAATTCTATCACATTATCAGACTTTAGGTTATACTACAAGTCTACAGTGATCAAAACAGAATGGCACTGGCATGAAAATAGACACATAGATCTATGGAATAAAATAGAGAACCTAGAGATGAACCAAGTTGTCATCAGAACATATTGCTATCTGATCTTTGATAAACCAAACAAAAGCGTACGCTGGGGAAAATAACCCCTATTTAGTAAATGGTGCTGGGAGAACCAGTTAGCCACATGTAAAAGACTGAAACTGGACCCACACCTCTTACCACTTATAAAAATTGACTCTCACTGGAAAAAAGACTTAAATTTAAAACACAAAATGATAAAAATTCTAGAAGAAAGTGTGGGAAAAACTCTTGACAACATTAGCCCAGGAAAAGATTTTATGAAGAAGACCTGTCTGGCAGTTGTAGCAATGCCAAAAATAAATAAATAGGACATGATTGAGCTAAAAAGCTTATGTACTGCTAAGGGTACCATAACTAAAGCAAACAGCCTTCAGAGTGAAAGAAGATATTTGCATACTATGAATCTGTCAAAGGGCTGATACCTAGAGTCTACAGAGAACTTAAACTAATCAATAAAAAAAGAGCAAACAATTCTGATTATAAGTGACCAAGAGACGTGAACAGAGCCTTCTCTGAAGAAGACAGATGAAAGCAACAAACACACGAAAAAATACTCATCATTTCTAATCATCAGAGAAATGTAAATCAAAAGTACCCTGAGATATCGCCTAACCCCAGTGAGAATAGCCCACATCACAGAGTCCCAAATCTGAAGATGCTAGGGTGGATGTAGAGAGATGGGAACACTTTTACACTGCTGGTGGGATTGCAAATTAAAATAGCCTCTATGGAAAGAAGTATGGAGAATCTTTACAAAGCTAAAAATAGACCTTCCATTTGATCCAATAATTCTATTACTAGGTATCTCTACCCAGAAGAAATAAAATCATTTTCTTTAAAAATTTTTTGTTTAGATCATTTTATCTATAACATTTAGAATGTTCAGTGCAGCTCAATTCACAATCACCAAGATGTGGAATCCACTCTAGTGCCCATCTACTCATGAAAGAATTAATATAGTGTGGCATACATATACCATAGAGCACTAGTCACAAAAAAGATGGAGACTTTATATCTTTTGTATTTACCTGGATGGAGTTAAAGAACATTCTTCTTGGTAAAGTATCACAAGAGTGGAAAAGCAAGTATCCAATGTATACAATACTAATATGAAACCAATAGATAAAGAACTATACAAACACAGAAGAGAAAAACACAATTGAATTCCAGTGGTGAGGGGAGAAGAAGGAACGGGGGGGGGGGGGGCGGGAGGAAGACTGCTGTCCTACTAATGTGTACAAGGTGAGAGTCTACAGCACACTCCCTTGGTGAAGGGCTCAACAACAACTTGGACTTTACTTAACAAACATGAACGATGTAACCTAACCATTTGGTCTCTCATATTAATCTTAACTTCAAAAACAATTCTCTGTACTCAATTACTTTAACAAACAGGAAAGTATAACACTGCTAGTCCAGAAAGAGAAAAGAGCAATCACTATTTTATTTGGTGTATTCAAAATATCTCTTACTTCTCGAGTGATACTTTCTTAAAGTAACTGCTGTTTACTGAATGTCTGTTATGTGTCAGGTCTTATAGTAAATCCTACAGACATAGAAATAACAAATACAAGATGTGCCCTCTAACCCGTAGCCTTACAATTCAGTGACACAGACACATAGATAATGACAACGCCTACAGTGCCACTTGTGGACTGATGGGGAGTAAGTGTAAAAAGTCACAAGAATACAGAGGAAGGCCCTGCCACATGTGAGAGTGGGGGTGTGTGTGTCAAGGGAGATCTTCCAAGGGAATTTTGAAGGGTGAAGGGGTTGAGGAGGGGTGGGAGGGGAGTCTTCTAAAGTAAAGAGTCAACAAAAGGGGCACACCCCAGAGGAAGCAAAAGACAGCTTAGTAGTGGTTATGTTATGTGCAATGGGAGGAGTCTGGAGAGGATCTCTGAAGTCAGTTCTTAAGGGACTTTGCATGACATGCTAAAGGGCTTTGTTCAGAAAGCCATGCGGATCCATGAAAGGTTTCAAGTAGAAGAGTGAGGCGTTAGGATTTCCTGCCAATAGAAGCAGAATGTAAAAGTGCTTCTCTGCATTTGAAAAGAACACCAACATTTTTCCTAATGGCTGAGCATCTGCCCAAAAGAAAAGAAATCATTTTTATCAAAAAGACACCTGCACCCAAATGTTTATGGCAGCACAATTCACAGTCGCAAAGATGTGGAATCATCCTAAGTGCCTACTGATTCATGAATGGATTAAGAAAATGTAGGATGCACACACACCATGGAATAAGAGGAAGGAAATAGTATTTTTTGGAGCAATTTGGATAGAACGGGAGACTATTATCCTAAAGTAAAGTATTTCAGGAATTTTGAAAAACACCATATGTCCTCTCTAATAATTGGGAACTGATAGATGGGTAAAAAGAGATGTAAAAGTCATTGCAAACCAAGGAGAGGGATAAAAACTTATCTATCTGGTATCATGAATACTACTCAGGTGATGGGAACACTACAAGCCCTGACCAAAGCATTAGAAAAAGTAACAATGTAACAGAAATATTTGTACCCCTTTAATAGTTTTTTTAAAATCTCCATTCATTATCTAGTTAAATCAAGCTATTTTTTTCCCCTTCTCCTTATTTCCTTTGATGTTGCCTGGCTGGAGTATGATGAGTTACGTGAAGGATCCCAGACAGGCACATCTACCAGTGTTCCACTTCACAGCCCTTACTGAGACTCTTAAGAAGACATTGGTATGAACTGAGGTTTAGAAGAGAACTGAATTTCAGTCAAACTCCTCATTATTAGCAGGACTTCAAAGTAAACATTTGGAGGCTAAATTAAGCCATTTTTATTTTTCAAGCTGACATTTTGATTCTATTTCCCATGGTTAATTTTAACCCCATCACACTGTCTGGAATACAGGGGCAAAGGGAGCTCAGTTAATGCTTAGTGACTATGTTGGTGGTTCATCACTGGAAGTGCTATCCATCCATCAGTACATTCATACAGGTACTCAATACATCTATCTACCAATCTATCCATCAATACATTTATCCAGACATTCAATAAATCTCTCCATCTATCTGTCCATCAATACATTCATCCAGGTACTCATTAATACATCTCTCTACTTATCTGTATATCAATACATTCACCAGTCACTCAATACATCCATCCACCTATCCATACATCAATACGTTCATCCAGGCACTCAATACATTTCTCCACCTATCTGTCAATCAATGCATTCATGCCAGCCCTCAATAATATATCCATATGCCTTCCAACCCTTAGACATGTTTGAGTGCCTACTATGTGTCACTCTCTATGTCAAGAACTATGTGAGGAAAATGATACAAAAATAAAAAAACACACTTCAGTCTCCAAAGTTGGGGAGAGATACATGAATAATTCTAATGAAGAACAGCAACTGTAGAAATTGTTGCATACTAAGTCAGCTGGTAAAGAGCATAGGGCATAGGCTGGCCAACACTACTACAATTCCAGGCTGGATGTGGAAAACAAAGTAGAAGGTGTTTGAATTGAACTGGGAAGGAAGAGTAAGGGCTGAGCATGTGAGAGGCAAAGGAAAAGGGAGAAAAACACATCACAAGGAGAAACTGCAAAGTCAAAGGCAGGGAACCATGAAACACCATGATGCACTCAGTGAGCTATAGTAGTTCAGAATGGTAGGGATGTGGGGGGTGTGTGTGGAAAAGTCACCTGGGCTTGAAGCTAGAGACATAGAAGCTGAGGGCAGGGAAGTCAGTCAGTGCCTATATAGACTATATTGTGAGGGTTACAGTTCATCCAGTGTTTCTTGGAGGGGGGAGTCTTGAAAAGCAAGTTTGCATGAGGCAGACAGATGAACAGAGAAGACTTTGCAGTAACTGAGGCAAGAAATAGGGCCAGTGGTCAAAGGAAGCAGCAGTTGGAATAAAGACATTGAACAGATAGGCAAGCAACTCCAATGGGATTGCAGTGCAAAAACTCTAGACAAGGACACAGGTGGCCTCAACCTGAAGACCTGAGCTAGTAGAAAATAGTCACTCTGTGCCTGCACCTGCTGCCCCAAGTTCATAGTCAGACCAGTAGACTTGTTGAGGTATTTCTAATTGAATCCAATGTGCCAGGTTTCCATTATCCAACACTTTGGGGTGAAGGAAGTTCAGATTACATCTACCTAACCCTCCAAATGTGGGAAAACTGAAAAATTTAGTAAATTGTCAAGAAACCACTTTGTTTCAACATAGACACTTGGCCCTGGGGAGTGCTACAGTAATCATTCTAATCAAGAAGCATTGCCTTGAGCACCTTCCTTTGGATTTCCCAGTTGAATTTACTTAAATCTCCACCTTTAATTTCCCATCTCCATTTCCTCCACTCATTCTTTTTCCTTCCATTTGGTAGTGAAATCAGATGGAATTAGCAGGGTAAATATTTAAATGCAACCTCTTGTCTTCAGATTATATGAAAACTATATAGAAATATTCATATGCCAGATTTTTCTGTGTTCCTTTAAAATTCAATATTCTGGTCCAGTGACTCCATATACTCAATGTTGATATTGTCTTTCTTTTGCTATTAAGAGACTTCAGTCCCTAGAGAGGAAAAAAAAACAAAAACTCTTAACAGAAATTTCTGCTGAATGGTAATTTCATTATGAAGTTGGCAGGAAGCAAGTACCTATTACCTTCAATTCCCCCATCCAATTTCTAGGAAGAACAACCCATATTTCCTTGTGCTTGCTTCTTATTTAAACTTGCTCCAGAGCAAAATTCTATACCTAGGGAAATACCATTCTATACCACATTGCTTGGTCCCCATTAACACCTGCCAAGCACTGGCATTAAACAGTAAAATCTTATCACTGTTTTGCTTATCTCTCAAAAATTGACCATAAACCTTTAGTGGTCAGATAAAATACCAGAAATTCTGGCTGCTCCTAAGCTTCCAATTACATTTTCAGATGAGCTTGGGAGCATTAGGAGGGCTAGGGCCATAGACTCAAATTACCTTTTCAATAGTTCCATCAGGAGCAATAAATACATGGAAATATGGTAGCAAAATACAGCAGAGGGAAGACTAATGATTTGCAAAGATGTTCACTTCTGTGTTAGCATCCATTGGTGTTAAGTGCTAAGTAGTTCACTGACATACAAAACTCTAATCCCGAAAATATGTAAATATGTCAGACATATTTACATTTTACATACAAGTTTTCTTTAGCATTTGAAATCTTAAGTGAATGAAGCTGAAATCCAGGTGAAACAAGCATTTCTCTACTGCTTGCATTTTCTGCTCTATGAATGGTGGTACATGGGGACAAAATATAACATTGAAAAACAAGTAGGCCATATTTCCTATATTACAACTATAAAAGAAATTGTGCCAGAATTGCCGAGTTCTCTCTAGAGCTACACTCTCATCTGATAGCCACCAACCACTGTGGCTATTGAGCACTTCACATACGCTTAGCCTAAATTAAGGTACGCCATAAGTGTGAAATACACACTGGATTTTGAAGACTTGGTATTTTAAAAATGTGTAAAAGATCTCACGAAAGACCCTGGTGCAGTGGCTCACGCCACTGATAATCCTGGCACTTTGGGAGGCCTCCTGAGCTCAGGAGTTTGAGACCAGCCTAAGCTAGAGTGAGACCTCTTCTCTAAAAACTAGCCAGGCATTGTGGCAGGTGCCTGTGTAATCCCAGCTACTTGGGAGGCTGAGGCAAGAGCATGGCTTGAGCCCAGGAGTTTAAGGTTGCTGTGAGCTATGACATTACAGCACCCTACAGAGAGTGACAAAGTGAGACTCTGTCTCAAAAAAAAAATCTCATAAAAAATTAAGATTGATTTCATGTTGAACTAGTTTCACAATGTTGGGTTAAAGAAAATGTATTATTAAAATGAATTTCATCTGCTTCTCTTTACTTGTTTAACAGGCCTCTAGCAAATTTAAGTTACATGTGATTTGCATTGTATTCCTGTTGGACCGATGTTGTAGACTCTCTTTTCTTCTTTTTGATAACCTCAGAATATTACAGGGGTACAGTTGTTTTGGTTAGGTGGATTGTTTTTGTACTGGTTGAGTTAGGGTTATATATGTGCCCACCACACCTGTATGACAGTGTCCACTGTATCAGTTAGGTGTGATCTGTGATCCCTTCCTCTGCCCCTACTCCACCTCCCTGATTTCCAGTTTTACTTCCATCTGTGTGCATGAGCAGTGATCAGTGAGTTCCAATTTAGTAGACTCTTTTTCTTTTTAACTAACAGACTATATGCATCATGGAGGCAGGGACCTCACCTGCCTTGTGTCATATTCCTATTGTTAAACAGAGGAACTGGCACAGAGCTGGTGCTGAATAAATATGCACAGAATGAATGAAAGAGTATGAATTGCTATTTCTGTGCTGCTGAGCTTTCACGATGTTGAAGAAGGAGAATAGAGGAAGGAAAACAGGCATTGCTGTGAGACAGTACCTGGCTGCTCTCCAGCTGTGACCCCTGGGGCAGCATACTTACCATTCTCTCTCTGAGCCCCCATATCCATTTTTGTAAAAATGGATTAGGTCAAAACACATAAACTGGGCACAACAATTTCATGTGGTTTAACCTAACATAACTCAATACAGCACATAAAATGCATAGCACAATACCTAGTATACAGCTGTTGCCTAATAAATAGGAATTGAAGTTTATGCAAATTTTCCATGTATTTTTCACTCTTTTCCTGGCCTGGTGTATTTCTTAACTTCCCACCACAAATGCAATTCTCTCTCTTTTTTTTTTTTTTTAATTGAATGGTAACTATGCACATTAATACACTTCTGGGGTACAGTGTGGGGTTTTCACATGCAATCCGAAATACTTCCATCAAACTGATCAACACAGCCTTCATGTCATTTTCTCAGTTATAGTTTCAAAACATTCTGATTCTACTCTTAGAGAGTTTCAC